>JAUESF010000041.1:16071077-16090790 GCA_032274765.1 Malacoctenus tetranemus
GCAGCAGCAGCAGCAGCAGCAGCAGCAGCAGCAGCAGCAGCAGCAGCAGATGTCTTTATCTTCTGCGGTTATTAGAACAACAACAAAAAAAACTGTTGCGAGCTCATCGCGCTTCCTTTTCTGGAACAGACGGGTCGTGCGGGTTTTTGAAGCCTTCACACCAAACTGAAAGCTGTCGCCTCTCGCTCACCAAAGTTGCAACTGTCACCTCCGTTCTTCATCTTTGAGAGGATGATGATGAAGCTGAACCCTGATGGAACCAAAGACAGCCCGAAGAACCAGACCTGCGGTCAGCTTACAGCCTGTCTTACAATCTGATTCGAATTCCCACTGAGTTTGAGCAACTTTTCAGTCTGAAATCTGAACGGGACATGATGCTGACAAAAAGGGGCTTATGTAGTGACGGGTCGGTGAAAGTCTGCATTAGACAGATTTTTAAACTACAATAAAGGTATTAATATGGATAATAACAACATTTTAAAAGAGGATTACATTACTTTGATCAGGCTTGGTGCATATGTTGGACTTTTTAAGTTAGAAAATATTCACTTTTTTAGGGTTTTTTTTGTTGTTTTTTGTTTTTTTTAACAAATGATGCAACATATTCAATCATTGAATGTGGGCAAAGAAGTCAAAATGTTAATTTTACAAACACTGCTTCAGTTAAAACATCCTAGTTATTTTAGATCAAAATTTGCATCTTGTGACCCAGATTGTTGTCGTCTGATTCCAGTAATGGAAACCACAGAACTGCCTCAGCGGGCTGCAGGGGCTGATGGGAGGTTGGAGGAGCTGTTAGAAACCACACCACCTCGTCTGCTGTGACTGTCGTCCTGGTTTGTCCTCAGCTTCATCGGAGCTCCACTTCTGCTCCGGCTCACCAGGAGAAACATCACTGCACACAATGTTTGTCCTCCCAGCTGCTGCTCTCTGCTGTCTGTGTTCAGGTGAGTGTTTCAATCAGGAGCCACCAAGCTCCACCTGTAAGACGTCTCACTGACCTTCACCTGTTTGTCCCCACAGCGCTGGTTGCCATGGCAACAGAGCTGATTCAGGATGATCTGACGCTGACCAGGAGAGTCGGTGAGACGGTTTCATTCAGCTGTCGAAAAACTGAAAAATGTTTTTTCAAAATAGTTTGCTGGATTCAGAAGAAGGACTCCGACACCTTCAGAGCAATTGGTGGTTTGGACGACAACAGTGGCAACTTCATCCTCAGAAAGACGACTTCTCAACTGTGAGGGGATCAACTGGCTGGCAGCTGCAGATCAAGAAAGTCAAAGCCGTTCATGCAGCCACTTACTACTGTTACTGCGGGATCGATCACCACCATGAGAAATGACTCCTGCAGCCTGAACAAAAACAGAGATGACCAGATGTCAAACAGAGCAAGTGATGAAAACTCTGAACCACAGCTGGTATCACATGTTCCTCCTACTGAGCAGACGGAGGCTTTGCTGACTGTGGTCCTATAATAATTAATAAAGCATTTCAGCAGGTAATAATGAGCCCCGAGGTACCTCAACATTAACGACTGTCACTTCTTTTTTTCTTGAGACTTTTTTTCTCTCCTCCTGTTCAAATCTACTCACTCAGACACATTTTGTGCTTTTGTCCATCAGCTGTTTTTCTCATTTCCAAACTTTCACAAATCACGTTTCATGCATTGAAAACAATTCTATTCTGATGATTGAAGGGATTTTTCTTTTGGAAGGATTTTTGTTTCAGTCTTTTCACTGTGAGTGGCAAACGTACCCAGCCCACCTTTGGCTCGGGCACTGAGCTGTATGTAACAGGTAAGAATAAACAGTACTTTGCTGTCAGTACTCACCCATAAACTATGTCCATTCATGCTTCTGTCTTTACAGGTTAATGTGTTTTTTCTTAAAAAGAAATTTGCATTTTTAGAATTGGCTTCGAATTCAGATGTTGCCGTTTGAGTGTTTCAGTGTCCCTGACAGGCAAAATGATATCAAAGGTTAAACAAAATGATTGCTTTTATTGTGATTGTTTTTTACTCTTACATTTAAAATTTAAATAAGAAAACAGGTTTTATGTGTTAGAAATTTGTTAAGATGCTGCTGTGTGCAATAATGTAACAATGGAAGTGCAGTCAACAGGTGAACCAAACAGTGTTTCTGCAAAGCTCACAGACATTCAGTCTGCAGACAACTTGAGTTTATTGTTGAAATATGTTTGTTCATTCTCAATGATTAATAATTCAGTGTTATTACCTTCTTTTAATGAGAGTTGTCTGTTCTTCCTGTCCAACTGTAGACGAGCAGGTGGTGAAGCCGGTGGTGAGCGTGTACCTGGCGGCGTCCTCCGACCCGCTGAGGAGAAAGAGGCACCTGCTGTGTCTGTCCTCGGGCATGTTCCCCCTGGTGGTCCAGTTCTCCTGGAAAAGAGAGAAGGTCAACTGGCTGGAGTTGCTGCTCCTCCCACAGGAGGAGCAAGTGCAGCTGACGGAGTCGGGACACTTCGCCAGCGTCTTGGTGATCGATGAGAAAAAGAAGAGCACCAATAACTACAGCTGCCAAGTGAAGCACGAAGGGGGGGATAGTGGAGGGCCACATCGAAGGTAACAGAGCACTGGTGACTGTTCAGCAGTGATGCTGCATCGTTGTCCAACACAGCATGTTTGATTTCTTGACATTTTCCAGAGGTTTACATGCCATCAAAGAATGGGACAACACCAAAGCGTCTGCCAGGGCCGAAGTGCCCCCCCGCGGCCTCGGGCCCCTCTCAGTACCAAGTGAAGCTGCTGTGCCTGCAGTACACAGTGCTGATAGTGAAGAGTGTGATCTACTGTTGCGGACTCGCTCTGCTGATGACCCTCAGAAACAAGCGACCGTCCACCAGCACCAACACTGGCTGATATTCGTGTCTTATTCACATCAAGCTAGAATTTGAATAAAATGTGCACAGACATTTTCTTGCTTTTATCAAAAACAGATGAACGAACAATTGATGCTCTGATGCTTCTTTCCTGCTTACATGTTCTTATCAAATCAATTCATCCTGCTGAGACTGCACGCTGGTTCAGAACTATGAGTTAGAGAAACATTGTTAGCAATTCATTTTTTTGAATATTTTTGGATCATACAAAAAAGTCATGTATTTTGAGGTGATGTGGTGTAAATGTTTGGAGTATATGATTTTTGATGGATGACAGTATGTTACAGTAAACGGTATGAGGCTGTGTTATTTTATGGCTGTAAAACATTTAATAAAGCAAATTATGCTCATTGTCTGGGTAAACATTCACTTTCTTATTTGTTTAATCGAAAAATCAGTTGTTCTCAGATCAAAATCTTTTTATTTTTGAACAAAAAAATCAAATCCTTAAAAGTACAATATTTACAGTGCAGAATCTTAAAATTGTACATGAAGAACTTTTAATTTATTTATTGGTAAAGAAATCAGATAGTAGCAGCTGGTTTAAGTCTGATCTAACATTGTGCTATAATGAAAAACCTTTGACAACAAAATACTAGATATGATCACTTTTTAAAAGTAGGCTAAACTGAATCCTATCAAAATTAATTTATATAAATCGGTTACTACATGTATGAATTATAATAAGATTTATTTCTGTCAGGCTTTATGTGTCAGTTTCATTTTAAATGTCACAACCCTAAATAAAGATGTCCTTTTGCATTACAAATAACTGGTCCATTCTGCTCATCTCGCATCATGATAAAACACACTGTGTCACACTGATCCACTTTCTTCAAGTTATGCATTTAATGCAGATTGAATTGTTTGTTATTCACAATCATCGAAGCGTCCGCAGGAGGATTTTTCTCCTTCAGGCTTCATCAGCGAGCAGTTCTCAGCAATTCAGAGGGTTTTTTTCTCACCGACAGAAAGACACAGATGTGTTCTGGAGGGGATCTCTATTCAGTTGTTGGTTGTAACTGTCATCGTGTTAATAAAAATGATCGACCGCAGCTATGGTGTGAACACTGCTGAGCAGAAAGCCACACAGGAAAGCCAGGAGGTACTGAAGGCTGAAAAACATTCACCCTCATGCTGAACAACTTGTTTCTTTTCCGCTGCAGCGTTTCACTGAACAACACAACAAACCACATCTTTTCTTTCCCACACACGAGAAAATAAGTTAATTATTAAATTACACTCTTCACATTGTGTATAGCCAAAGTTTGTTTAATGTATGGACTATTTTTATCTGTTATTTCTTTACTTTTTTGGACAAAAAAAATAAATCATGACATTTTTTATGCCAAAAAAATCTGTCAATCGTCCAGATCCTCAAGAACAGCGTTTGGAAACGACATAGATTTTACAGTGCTAAATGGATATTCGTCTTGATTTAATCCAACATCATATTTTTTTCTCTTTTCAATGTAATCAAAAACCTTTCCCGAAATCTATGATTACAAAAGAAGATAGTTTTCCACAATTAGTTCATCGATTTTATTTGGCAGCACTGGAAAAAGTATCATTTAAAAAGCAGAACAAATTGGAATAAAATGAAATCCAGTTTTGCAAGAACTAAAGCGCAAAGAAAAACTGGTGACAGTTTGGACCTTCGGAACTTGTTTTTGTTTCTCTTTTGCATTTGCTGTTTTGTTTATGTCACCGCTTTGAACAGTCGCAAAATGAACTTTTAGTCATAGAATGATAAGAAGTTATGTCTGATAGTTCCTGATTGATTTTGTTTGCCGTGAGCATCGTGCTTGAAACAGACTTTTAACCAGTGTCTGGCTGCTCGTTGCCTGCTTGCATGTGTGACGCTGTCACCCTGTGGCACCACGGGAGAGCTGCAGGGACGTGTCACTGATCATCGCCACCGAGTCCGACACGCTTCTTTACGTCAATCACTTTTACATCAGGGTCTACTGGACATACACTACATGAATCGAGTTGGATTCTGTTGTTGCAATGAGGTTTGAAATGATGTTAAAAAGTGAGAGTCTGTTTAGAAAGCATGTGTCCAGGCTGCACTTGTGTTGTAGTAAACCTGAGTCATTTAGAGCCAAGAAAATTCAGTTTATTCTGAACAGCCCCTGGAAAATCAAATAGCCGAGGCTCCAAAAGTAATTACTGAGTCAAATGCCCATTGTCTTATCAAAGGTTGTGAAAGATAAGCGGTGCCGGAAACAATCGATTCCCGGGAACGCTTTCAGGTTTTGTAATAAAAAAAAAAACATTTTAAAAAGGTGAAATTAGAGAGGGATTTCCTCTTCTTCATTCTTTGGTCTCACTTGTTCCAGTGTCCATCTAAAAGTCATCATTAACATTCAGTGCAGCCAACCAGCCTGCAGTTAAGCACCATGCTACATAACATCATGCTAAATAACAACTGCTGTTCCCAGCGACCACTGGAGCTCTGTGAATTGAACAAACACTGTAAACGAGCTACATTTCTGTCTCATAGCGAGGCAAACAAATCCGAGCCAAACGACTGCTGATGAATGAGGGGATCAAAAACTCCGAGCCACATCCAGAAACAGCCCTCGTATCAAGCCCAGAACTGACATGATTTTGCTGGATTGACTTCCTTACACAACAAAACGTAACTACGGAACGTTGCATCCTGGGAAATGTGGTGAAAAAACTTTGAAGTCGAAAACTTCGCTAGCTTTCCTGCTGGTATGTAATTTACTGAACTATTTTTCCATTAATATTTGATGTTACTCTTTTATCTGTTTCGTCTTTATTCGTTCTTCAGTTTATTTGTCCAAAGAAATTAACTAAGTTACGAATGAAAACTACAAGTCCCAGAGCCCAGTGTGGTTGCGTAGTTACGTTTAGCACTGGTCAGTTGCTAAAGAAAAAAGCTGCCGCTTCCGTGTTGTTCCTGTGTTATTCTGGCAAAAAACTATCGTTAGCAGAGTGTGAGCTCGTCTGACAGCCTCGCCGGAGTGTGACTATCATGGTTTTGTGAAGCTGACAGACAGTCTCAGCCATATTCACCCGAGATGTCGCTGCTGCAGAGCTCAAAGAAAAAAGACAAGCGTATTTTGTCTGGTACCTGCCCAGACCCGAAATGTCAGGCGAGGCTTTTCTTCCCTGCTTACGGCTCCATTAGCATCGAGTGCACGGAATGCGGCCAACGCCACGAACAGAAGAACCTGTTAAATGTGGAAGAAGTGACGGATCCAGATGTGGTGCTTCACAACCTCCTCAGAAACGCCCTGCTCGGTGTCACCGGGGCCCCAAAGAAAGGGACGGAGCTGGTGAAAGTAATGGGGCTGTCGAACTACCACTGCAAGCTGCTGTCACCGGTGCTCACCAGGTACGGTATGGACAAGCAGACCGGCAAAGCCAAGCTACTGAAAGACATGAACCAAGGTGAGATGTTTGACTGCTCTCTCCTGGGAGATAGAGCTTTCCTCATCGAGCCAGACCACGTTTCCACCATGGGATATGGGAAGGACCGGTCAGGGAGCCTCATATACCTCCATGACACTTTGGAGGAAGTCAAGAAGGCCAACGGCAACAGGGAGTGTCTCATCCCGGTCCATGTGGATGGAGACGGCCACTGCCTGGTCCACGCTGTATCCAGAGCCCTCGTGGGCCGAGAACTGTTCTGGCATGCCCTGAGAGAGAACCTCAAGCAGAACTTCAAGCAGAACTTGGACCGCTACAAAACCCTGTTTCAGGATTTTATCGACTCTGCAGAGTGGGAGGACATCATCAATGAATGTGACCCCCTCTTCATCCCGCCTGAAGGTGTGCCTCTTGGACTGCGAAATATCCACATATTTGGTTTAGCCAACGTTCTCCACCGACCCATCATCCTGCTGGACTCGCTCAGTGGGATGAGGAGCTCTGGGGACTACTCGGCCACCTTTTTGCCGGGGCTGGTGGCCGAAGAGCAGTGCAGGGGCAAGGACGGGAAACCAAACAAACCCATCTGCATCGCGTGGAGCAGCTCCGGCAGGAATCACTACATCCCTTTGGTGGGGATCAAGAACACAGTTCTGCCCAAGCTGCCGGCGCGCCTCCTGCCGAAGGCCTGGGGCGTCCCTCAGGAGCTCATCAAGAAGTACATCAAACTGGAAACGGACGGCAGCTGTATCATCGGAGGAGACCGCAGCTTGCAGGACAAGTATCTGATGAGACTGGTCAACGCCATGGAAGAGGTGTTCATGGAGAAGCACAGCATCCATCCCTCTCTGGTGGCCGACGTGCACCAGTATGTCTACAGACGGACCGGTGTGATCGGCATCCAGCCGGAGGAGGTGACGGAGGCCGCGAAGAAGTCGGTGATGGAAAACCGTCTGCACCGCTGTTTGATCTGCGGCGCCCTGTCTGAGCTGCATGTCCCTCCCGAGTGGCTGGTCCCTGGTGGAAAGCTCTACAACTTGGCCAAATCTACACACGGTCAACTGCGGCCCGACAAAAACTACAGCTTCCCTCTCAACAATGTGGTTTGCTCCTATGACCCGCAGAGGGACCTTCTTCTCCCCGATTACAAACTGAGCTCTCTGAACACGTGCAACTGGTGTCACGGCACGTCCGTGCGCCACATCCATGGCAACGGCTCCGTGGTTTATCTGGACGGGGACAGAACCAACACCCGCTCCCAGGGCGGGAAGTGTGGCTGTGGTTTTAAACATTACTGGGAGGGAAAGGAATACGACAACCTCCCTGAGGCCTTCCCCATCACTCTGGAGTGGGGGGGTCGGGTGGTGAGGGAGACGGTGTACTGGTTCCAGTATGAGACGGATCCGTCGCTGAACAGCAACGTGTACGACGTCGCCATGAAGCTCGTCACCAAGCACTTCCCGGGTGAGTTCGGCAGTGAGATCCTGGTGCAGAAAGTGGTGAACACCATCCTCCATCACACCGCCAAAAAAAACCCAGACGAGTACAACCCGGTGTCCATCGACGGAGCGCACGTCCAGCGTCTCACCGACACTACCGAGGCTCCGCAGGCAGTTGATCCTCAGCCTCCGACGAAGATCATCCTCACGGGCCAGAAAGCAAAAACTCTCCACAAAGAGGAGCTGACGATGAGCCGCGCCGAGCGCAGCATCCAGCAGAGCATAAGTGAGCAGGCTTTTGTCACCCAGAAGAAACGCACGGACAAGCTAAAGCAGGAGCAGAAAGGCCACGGGCGGACATCTTCCCCCGGCGGGTCTCCTGAAAACTCTTCCTCGTCAGCTCCTGCCACTCCAACTAAGTCCTTGTCGTCCCCCTCCTCGTCCAACAAGGAGAAGAAGATCCGTGTAACTACCAGCGATGGGCGGCAGGCCATGTTGACCCTGCAGGCACACACGACCTTTTCAGAGCTGCAAAGGAGCATCGCCAACCAGTTTGGCGTTCCACCGGTGCAGCAGTGCATCCGTCACGGCTTCCCGCCCAAAGAGTTGCCTCCGCCGAAGGATGGCGAGGAGAACGAGCCGGTGGGGCTGCAGCACGGCGACAGGGTGACGGTGGAGATCCTGAGGGACCCCGAGGAAAAGGGTCCCGCGGCCTCCATACCCAGAGCCTCCAGCTCGCACTCCGCCCTGCACTCGGTGCAGGAACCTTTGACGTCTGGCAGGATGAGCAGTCGGGAGCTTCAGGAAAGCATCGACCTTGAGATGTCCTCGCTCTGTCTCTTGGCAACCTTGATGGGTAAGAACTTTTATGAATGTGACACGACACTCGGGCAGCGTCTCAGTGAGGTCTACTGATAAAACTTTATATTCAAAATGTAAAAGTACAATTTGGATATGAGAAAGTTTAAGTTGAAGATGATCATTACTGGGTACTTTCTCACTTATTTTTGCTAAACTCAAAAAGTAAATCTTCTTTAATCACAGTCGCTCATTGATCTCCCCATTGTTGTTTTTCACTCGTCATATGAGGCATAGGTAGGTTTGGTTTGAAGTATTTAATCAAACTGGTCTTTCATGTTTATTTTAGTGATGGAAAACTTCAAACATCAAGTGGATCAGTAATTGGAATGGGTCATGTCACTGTAATTTCCTACTTGCAAATCTAGATTATTTGTAAAACAAACTTCACTTTACAGTTTAAATTCCTAATGCAGCATGAAACCCTCAGATCAAAATAAGTTGAAAGAGAATGATCTCTGTTGAATGTATGAACGCTGCAATTCAGGGCACTGAAGATGTGGCTGCTGGAAGGCGAAACAAATGTGTTTAACTTTAATTATTCTCAATCAAAGATAAACAAAAAAACCAAACCAGCAATAATTTACTGGTGCACAGTGAGTTCTGATTGGCCACAAAAGGCAAGCGATAAACAAACAGCAGGTATTAACTGAGCAGATGATTGAACTCTCAGGAATCTGATTGGCTGCCAGCAACGCTACCAGAAAGTCTGTGCGTGTGTGCTGGAAATGTGCTGACTCAGGCATCTCCTCCCCCCTCCCCGTCTCACCTGCCAGCAGGGTCAAAGGTTGCAGCCACTTTCAGATAAACAGATCGACCTGCCAACAGGTAGCGGGACACAGAGAGTCTGTCGATATTCAGGAAGGTTTCATCTGCTCTCTGAACAGCAGGCGGGGCCTGACGCTGCACTTCCTGGAAGGCTGAGCTCAAGTTCAATAATTGTCATGTCGGAGCAGAAAACAAAGCATCCGTGAAGTAGTCTGTATCCAAAAACCGGTGTATCAAACAGTCTTTTTTCTAAAGTGTTCAAAGAGTAGAAGCCTTTATCCATTATTAGAGACGTTTCTATTTTTTTTTTACGGTGCATCTGCTCTGAATGCAAGTAAACACATTCCCTCCCGTACCAGCTGGCAGAGCAGAAAACACCACACTTGTTTTTTTTTCCCACTCTTCCGGCACAGACTATACAGTGACTGAACAAATCGCAAGATTGATTTTTCTGATGCTTCCAAGCTGCTGTCACATCAGCAGATCTCAGCATCGACATTGAGAAGTATAAAAAAAACTCTCATTACCGACAGACCTGACTTCATAAATGAACAGCTGTTTGTGACTACTGAGGACATTCTCATGTTGCTGCTGGTTTGCATGTATTTTCTTAATAATCCCCCAACATCTTTCTACAGGTGAGGATGTTTGGTCGTACGCAAAGAAGCTGCCACACCTATTCCAGCAGGGAGGGGTCTTCTACAATATTGTAAAGAAAGACATGGGTGAGTTTGTTTTCGCTGAAACAGTTTTTGAATGGATTTTCACTCGATGGTTGGACTGAGTTCCTGGGTACAGAGAAAAGAACAGTTAAGACTTTGAATGATAAAGCTGCGTACTCGATTGATCATTTGGAAACAGGAAAAGCTTCAAAAAGATGGAAATAATCCTTGGATCAGTACTTTGGGGACATTCACTGGAGATGAGTCACATTTTCAGGGCTTTTCTCAGTCTGTTTCTAGCAGAGCACAAAGTCATGTTTTTGTCATCAGCACAGTTGAGCTTCTTCATGTCAAGGAAAAAAAATCAAGTGACCTTCTTATTTTTTTTCACTACCGTAGAATAAAACTACTGAGTGTTGGTCTCATGGCCATCTCATCGCTTTCATCACGCTCTCTCTTTCAGGTCTGATGGACGGGAAACACTGCACGCTGCCTCACCTGACGGGGAAAAACTTTGTGTATAACGCTGCGGAGGAGCGCCTGGAGCTCTGCGTGGACACTGCCGGTCACTTCCCTGTGGGTCCTGACGTGGAGGAGCTGGTGAAGGAGGCGGTGGTGCAGCTTCGCTCAGAGGCAGCCTCCAGGGGCAGCAGGGAGGGAAGCCCCTCCCACGGCCTGCTGAGGCTGGGCAGCGGTGGCGTTGTCCGTAAGAAGGAGCAGCTGCAGAACGTCACCGCCTTCCAGGGCAAAGGCCACTCCCTTGGCAGCGCCGGAGGTTCCTCGCCTCCGGAGCACCGGCCTATCACACGGCAGCACAGCAGCGGTGTGGACCTGAGCGCCAGCGTGTCCCGGGGACCCCCAGACCTGTCGGACATCCCCGAGGACACCACCAGGGAGCTGGTCCGCATGGCTCCGGGCTTCGTCACCATGAAGGACGGCCGCGGCCTGGACCCCAGCCTGATGGAGCAGCAGCGGAGGAAGCTCCAGGAGATGGTCTCCTCTATCCAGGCCTCCATGGAGCGCCACCTGAGAGAGCAGCAGAGCGCTTCTGCCGCAGGAGACGGAGCCAGCCAGGAGCGGACAAGTGGTACGACGACCAACACGGGCCAGCCAGCAGCTGATGTCGACCACAAACCTCCACCTGCAGCAGGCGCGACGGCAGCCGGCAAAACGGACGAGAGGGTGGAGGAACCGGAGGAGATGGAGAGCCAGGATGCGGGGCAGAGCAACGCCACCGAACCAATGGATCACTCCTGATCCTGAGCCCCCGGCATCACCCCGTCCCCGCCCCACCTTGGCCGGCGTCTGGGGGCCATAACGCCTCAGGTCGGATCCCAAAGCTTTGGTCTTCATTGTGTTGCGTTGTCTTTACTGCATGACGACAGAGCAGGCAGACTGTGCTCGCTGCTGCAGACTTGAGGTGGGAGGATAATCTGTTTTTAGATATGTTGTGACATGCTGTCTGCGATACATCATCAATGCTCCCACACCGACACAGGTGTGTCACAGTGCTGAAGCTGCTGCTGCGTGTGTGTTTGTGTGTGTTCATGGTCGGACACACACTCATCTCAGCAACACTGTGAAACTTCACTGGTGCAGAGAATGATTGATTCTGACTTTTCAAATAAACATTTTTGCCTTTTTGAGTTTTTCTCTTCATTTGGTGATGTATTGCAAACAACATTGGCGCAGGAGCCCGATGGGTCTCACTCGCAGTCGTCTCAAACCTCCTGCTAGAAAAACATGCACTGATATCCGAGCAGCAAAAAAACCCCGTCGGATTCACACGTGAGACGCATTCCTGTAGATAGAAGAATCCTCTGAGTCTTAAACAGGAGGAACGCTGCTGGCCGCCAGCCGCATCCTGTCCTGCAAACATGCTTCCCTCAAGGTGCACGAAAGGTGCTCCGGCCTCTGCTCGCATCGTCGCCTTCTTTCTGAAATGGTTTCGGTTTTTGTGTCCGTCAGGGAAAAACTCCGGCTCTGCTTCAGCTCGACCAGAGATTTGACCGCTCTGCCCCTTCAGCAGTCTGCTCCTAAAGCAGCGACACCGATGCGAAGCACCTCTTTCAGGCCAACGCGCACCACTTCCAGGCAGGAAGAGCAGCTCCAGTGATGGGTTTTTTGGCAAAATGTTCAAATCTTCAAGCTGTGTTTTTATCCAGACGTTTGGTGTCTAAGTTCTTGTCAGTGTGGGTTCTTCTGATTTTGACTTTTAATCTAGTGGGAAAGAAAAAAGGATTCCTGTTGTTTGCTTCAAGCCTTCAGTCTCAAGGTTCCTGCAGCATCTAGTGAAATGCCAAAGACATGTTAAAGTCCAGTCAGTTCTCCCACTTCAGATGTTTCTTGACTGTTTGGTTTCTTATATTTTAATGGTAAATGTTTCAGCGCTTTTTAAGGTTTTTTTGGCTTGAATTTCAAACGAACATCCTCAGACATTAGTCCTGCCCCTGATTTATTGAAGTTGTAGTGTTGAGGTTTAGAAGCTCTTTTTCCTCTGGGTGTGATGATGGTTTTGCTGACAATTCATACAGATGGTCAAGTGCCTGAAAAGCTTTGTGAGGAGCCCAGTTTGAGCAGGTTCAGTGTTTATGATATTGTTCTTTATGAGTGTGTTTATATCTCAGTCGGTGGGTCGGTGGGACAAATAGAAGAGACATTTTTATCATCAGAGTCATGCAAAAGAGAGTTGTCAGTCCTAGCTGATTGCCTGCAGATGCCACTGTTGTTTGTTGGAGTTTATGAAGAGTTCAAGCATGGTCCAATATCAGGGCTACAACATGAAGCAATGTCTTTCCTGTTGTTTACCTAAACCTTAACCTTTAAAAAGTGTCAAAGCAGGAAAGGAACAATCCCAGCGCCTGTTTGAGCTTCTTCCACAAAATTCAGATGAAATCCTGCAGAGTGCTGAAGGTGCTGCAGGCCGGAGGACTCTGGGTTGTCCACAAAGAGGTGCTTCACATCCAAAAGCGGCCAAAACGATCTCAGAGTTTCGAGCGAAAGAAGACCTGGAACTTATTCCAGACTTTTCTTCGGTCCTCTTCTACACATGAGCTTCTGTATCGCAGTGTGACGTGACCAGTGAAAGAGCAGCAAAGAAGTAAATGCAAAGAAGAAAAAAAACCTGAAGCTTTGGTCAGATATGCTTTATGTTGTAGCAGAGGTTGAGTGCAGTAAACGTGTGTGTGTGGGGGGGAGAGTAATCAGTCGCCCCCTCCTCTTTAGCAGTACATACAGCTGAAACAACCTGCTGTGATCTCAAGCTGGAGCGACATTTTGCTCTGCAGACACACTTACTGTCAGAGAAGAAGGTCACGCCCTGCGCTGTGAACAAGCTTGAGTGTGTTTGGTCCATTGATGATGCCTGTAAACTCCTTTCAAATTGCCTTTCTTTTCTTTGCTATGAATCTGCATTCACATCGGCTTGTCTGTTCTGATAGAAACACCCCCGGGATCGGCGTTCTTTGCTGCAGGGGTCCTGTGCTTTATAAACGGTGCATTCAGAACCTTTTCAGATCCCTTTCATTCGCCTCAGTGTTGTCCTGTCGCAGCCTGAATTTTCATTCATCCAGTGCATTTTTTGGTCCTTCCTCTATCCACAGTGCTCCTCGTTATCAAAGACAAAACACACTTTCAGAAATGCGAGCGACAGTAGCATCAGGCTGCAACACACACAAGAGAGGCAAAAGATAAGAGGCCTGAGTTCTGTCTGAATGCACCCGATGTGGATTGTCAGCTTGATGTTTTTGAGTCAGGTGAGCTGAAGCAACTGGATTTCTAATTTGGAGCAGAGCAGTGTGGTCCGGGGATGAGAAACACTGCAGACACGTGTGGTTTGTGACTGTCACGCCACCATCTTTAACAAAAAAACAATGGCCAAAGATCAAGCAGGGTATAAGTGTTCAATCCAGATGGACAGCTGCTTCTTGACTTTATGTTTCAGAGTTTACTTTATTTGACGGGCGTCTGTGTGCATGTCCTATGCAAAGAAGATTTCACTGAACTTCCAAAACTTTCGAGGCCTGCACATCCTTCCAGTTGATCTCTAGGCCGGCCAATGGGAGGCCGCCGCGGCTGTGGAAGACGCCTGGAGCTACTTTGCTTGCAGTGGGCATCCAGAGAGAGAGAACCTCTCTGGTGATGTTGGCACATGACAAAACAGGGCAAAAGAAAAGCATCTTGAATCTAATGAAGGATGGAGTGAAGTCCCAGATATGAAAGCACTGAAAAATTAAGAAGCTGAATGATTGGATGCTGCCTTTGAGTTCATCAGAAACTAACTGCGTACTATAAACCCATAGTTCCCAAAATGCTTGTAAGTGAATATTTACACCGTTTTCTCGTTTGTCAGGTTTGTTTTTTCACCACTGAAATTTGGGAGTGACAGTTTTTCTTGCCACTTTGTCATTCTGAGACATTTGTCGGGATTGATGTGATCTGCAAAGGCTGAGCACCTCCACCGATCAGTGCCTTTATTGCTCACTGATCAACTGGCTGTTAAGCGAGTTTGTTCTGTGAGAATAATTGAAATGAGCGGTATCATTTTCATTCAATCGAAAGAAGGCGACAAAGCACTTCAAATTGAAAAGAAAACTTCAGTTTACAATTTTGTTGCCAAGAAAATGTGTTTCTCTACATCTTTACGTTGTTACAGTGACAACGGGATGTTGAAGAAACGGCTCATCAGGCCTTAGAAACGGCAAACTTTACCCCAAATTATTTGTTTTCCTCTGAGATATTTTGTCTTCGTCCTCGTTATCTGTAAGTTTCATCTCTTCCTTTTTTTTTTTAACCTAAATTCTCACTGATGCTCTCACGAGTCCATCTTGATTTGCTTCTTTCTTTTCTGGGTTTAGGCAACAACAAACAAAACCAATCTCGGTTTCAAGCTGTGAATCCAACTTCTGTTTCCTATTCAGCTCTCTTCAGTTTTGCCTTTGAGGTGAACAAATGTACAACTTAGCACTTTGAGGAGAAAGAGGGAACGCTGGCGTAGCGCACGCGTGTTCAGGTGAACCTGAATCACCGCTGGGCGGTCAGCGAGGGAAGCGATCGATCGGAACGAGGGAAAGACACTGCTGTAACAGACTTGAATTTTTTTTTCTTTGTGACTGCTGTACTAATGACATGAATTGTAATCCAGTTGTATAATAGTATATATTGTAGTATATTTGGACCTGTACAGATACACGGATTGTTCTGTTCCTTCAGTTAATTGGTTTTTTTTTAAACTTCTCTCTGGTTTGCTAATAAAATATTAATGATACACGGCTTCAACATCGCTATTTGCATGTGTGATGAATTTTCAACCCCAACAATAAAATCACTTCCTTCACTTGTTGTTGTATGTTGTCGTCACTGACTAATCGGTTTGTGTCTTATTTATGTGTCTATTTTTTATGTTTATGAAACGCAGCTGTAACTGTTCCTCTCTCATCGCTTGATAAAGTCTCCTCTCCTCTCCTGTACCAGAAAGTCAAACAGAATGGCAATATTGGCACGTCTTTATTTCCCTCCCATGTCATTTGTCAGAGTACACAGAGTTGTTGCTTTTTAAATAAACGTCAAACACCATTCAAATGTGAATTCTTACACATCAAATATTTTACACATTATTATCTGTGTTCTTTGCAGGAGTTAAATGTACTTCACTGCTGCCAACCACAACAAAATCAGTTTGAGAAAAAGTGAGAAACAGCAGAGGTGATAAAAACAACATAATGTGATAAAGCTCAGATTACCTGAAACGGAAAGGAATGAATATCAATCAATAAATCAGTGAATTTAGATGAGGTCAGTCGACATTCAAGGATTGACTGTAACTCCGCTCCCTGCCAGGAGGTGGCGGTAAAGTGCCACAAATCCCGCAGAAAGCTTCAGCCGAACGCGAACACACCAAGCCAGCCTCGTCGCTCTTCTCTGCAGCAGAGGTAAGTTTGTCGTTCCTTGTTGTTCATCGGACCATTAACGGTGTGACACCCGACGGACATAAACAAAACCCGACCGCAGCGTTTCCGGCGTGCGGCTGCGTCGTTGTTCTGTGGCAAACATAAACACCTCAGTCGCCTCGGTGGACATGTCTTCTGCTCGGGGGTTGAGAGACTTCATCAACGAGCGGCTCAGTGCGGCTGCTTCGGAAATCTTCGGAGTGGTCGAACAAACCATCGTCCAGTACGAGAGAGAGCTCGATCGTCAGCGCAGACTGCTGGATGACTGCTGGAAACCTGCAACACACGCACCTCAGGGCGCAGGTTTGTGAGCCCATTGTGTTTTCAGTGAATTCAGTGGTGTATTGTAGCCTCGCAGAGTCAGAATCTGCTCTGTAAGTGGAGGGGGGGAGCACAATATTGGTGACATTCCCTGCACCAGATCCTGCAGGTGTTCATGCAGTACTATGTGATCTTGGATGTGAGTGTGTTTTCCTGATGAGACATGCTAACTCTTCCTGGGTGTCTGTCTTCAGAACTGCATGTCTGCAAGGAGGAGGAGGGGGTCGTTTCAGACCCGTCGCCCTGTGACCAGGAGAGGGACGCCCACCTGGATCAGGAGGAGCCACAGCCTCCTTACGCTACGGACGACCAAGAGGATTCAGAAGCTCTACAGACGAAGGAGGACCAGGAGGACCCGGAGGACCCCCTCCGCGGTCACCACGGGGAGCAGCTCGAACTGAAGCAGGAGATCGATGCCTTCATGGATCCTCGCTATCAGGACATTTTCCATCATGAATCGGACGGAATGCCGCTCATCTGTCAGAGTTTTTCTTTGAATGAGCGACAAGAAGAAAATAGTAGCAAGACCGAAGCCTCGCTGAGCGCAGAGCTGTCGCCGGATCGAAACAGAAAGCACAGTATCGACGTAGAAAGTCCGAGAGACGCTTTCTCACGCAAAAAGCTCGCAAAGTGCGACGTGTGCGGTAAACCTTTCAGGGATCAGTACCTGATGAGGCGACATCGCAGAATCCACACCGGGGAGAAGCCGTACACGTGTGAAACCTGCGGGAAAAGTTTCCGGTACAGCTACCACCTGTCGGACCACACGAGAACCCACACGGGCGAGAGGCCGCATGAATGCAACATCTGCGGGAGGAAGTTCACCGACCCGTCGGGCCTGAGGGCGCACGCGGGGATCCACACGGGCAAGAAGCCGTACGCCTGCAAGATATGTGGGAAAAGCTTCCGTCAGAGCGGGAACCTGAGCATGCACATGAAGATCCACACGGGCGAGAAGCCTTTCGATTGCCCGCTCTGCGGCAAGAGCTTCATTCAGAAGTCGAGCGTGAAGAGTCACATGAGGATCCACACGGGGGAGAAGCGGTTCTCGTGCGACGTGTGTGGGAGAACGTTCGGATATCGCCACTCCATGAAGTCACACATCAGAAACAAACACAAATGAGCAGCTCGCCAGCTTGCAGGCTCGTTTGAGATGACTTCCCGTCGCCGCTCTGACGCGGTCTGATATCCGCAGGTCCTTGAACGCGACACCGCACAGCTTTGTGTTGCATTGGGTTCATTTACAACTCCCACTGAATAAGAGCTGAAAGCTTTTACCTCTGGCATCCTGAGCAATGTGCGTTTTATATTCATTTCAACAGCTTTTTTAACATATTGTTACTCTAAATGTAAAACATCTGTGGTCCAAGTGCTGACTTGAAGTGTTTTGGGACGTTTTGTTTCGGGGTTGAGGTTTTACTTTACTTAAACTGATGAAGTTAAAAACTGAGCGGACTGTGGAGCAGTGTTGTTTTTGGCAGTCATCTTAGTTTTAGTCTTAGTCTTTTGGACAAAAATGATCATTAGTTTGAGTCACATTTTAGTCCGAACTAAATGTGATCTTTTTAGTCCAGTTTTAGTCGACGAAAACTCAAAAAGGTTTGAGTCTAGTTTTTGTTTCATAAAAGTATTTGTCTTTTCACAAATTAATTTATGTCAATAAGTCCTGGTAATTGGAATCAGTGTTGACAGGATGTATCAAGTGTTGCAATTCATAAAACACAGTTCACCTTTACACTTTTGCATAGTAATCAGATTCCTTCCCAGACTGAGCTGTTGCCTCCACTTTCCCACAGATGGAGAAGCAGTGCTGCTGTGCTGTACTTAGACGACTCCGCAGAAAATGACTAAACTTTTTTCAGCACTCCGTTGCTACATGTTATGTGTGTTTCCGGTTGGTGTGCAGATGATGGAAATGTTTGTTACCTGCTGTTTGGATCACAGTATGCTACCCACACTTTGCACTTTTCACAGTAAAATATGTCATGTCATGTCTGAAGTCCATGTTCTTCAGCGATTGAAGGGATTCCATTCTAAAGTTAGTCAGTAGGTGGCAGTAGCAAACGAATGCGTCCAGCGAAAGTGACCCGGAAGTGCTCGCAGCGGCCGGTGGCGTGTACGGGCTGTGCGTTTTTTCTTGCCGGTGTTTATGTTTCCCGCCGCAGTCACAAACATGACCTCCGCACAGTCTCTGAGGGAGTTTATCGAGCGGCGACTGGCGGCTGCAGCGGCGGAGATCTTCGGGGCGTTTGAAGAGACTCTCTGCCGGTACGAGCAGGAGATCGACCGTCAGCGCAGACTGCAGGAGACCAGCAGGGAGCCTGAAGGAAGGCTGCAGGAATCAGGTGTGCGAACCAGCAAAACACCAGAGAGGTGGTGTTGGTGCTGGAATGAGTCGCTGTGGGAGAAAAAAGCCCCGCGTTTTACTGTGAAGCCCCCGACGAAGCAAAGCGAAGCATTACAAAGAGTACCACAGCCGACAGCCCCGTCCCTTTACTTTTAAGAACGACGTTAAAATAACAACGTGGAGCGTCTCGATTTCATCATTAAGGTCCTGTTGTCATTATCGATGGACCTCTCTCTGTTCACGACCTGTTGCTGGATCCAGATTATGCAGGGAGCACAATCTAAGATTGACCGCTAGATGTCGCTAAAATGACAATTGATTTCAATTTGGGAGCCAGTTGAAATGCAAAAAAAAAAAAAAACCAAATAAAGTACGAAATCAAACAAACAAATTGAAAGTTGAACATTTTTCTGCACCAAGGGGTGTAATTTATGTATACTTTAAATAGAAAATTCAAATATTTAAGTATAAATGCTGTCAAAATAATTGTACACCATAAAAGTCACTTTTTGAAAAAGTGAGCCTCACTGTAATGTGACATTGAACTGGACAGCCACACATTAACAATTCGTTCACCGCAGGTTTCTTCTGAGTTCATGTCAGGACCACAATCACTTATATATCTAGATTTATTTTCATCAGCTTGATACATTTGCCCCAGATGCCAACATCTTATCTCTCTTTGACCCTTCAGAGGAGTCCAAACTACATGTCGTTAAGGTGGAAGTGTTGCTCCCAGACGAGCAGTTCTGCAAACGTGAGAGAAGTTCCAGTTTGGACCCGGACGGACCAGAACCTTCAAATGTGGAACCGAAAGAGGAGGAGCACTGCAGCAGTGGGGAAGGAGTTGAACTCCGACTCAATGAGGAGACGAAAATTCTTACAGATGAGGAAACAACGGACAACAGCGAGTCGGAGAGCAGGTGGACCCTTCGTCACAGCGTGATTGGAGATGGCGCTCCTACGTCAGAACAACGCTGTGATGGTGACGCAAGTAAAAAGTGTGTGAGTTGTGACCTTTGTGGAAAAGCTTTCAGGTCCCGGTACTTAATGAAGAAGCATGAGAGAAT
>JAUESF010000041.1:16100083-16112584 GCA_032274765.1 Malacoctenus tetranemus
TAAAAGATGCATCTGTGTTTCACTTTGTAATTTATTATTCATTGATCTGAGCCTCCAAACGTCAAGACACGACCTGTCGCATTATCTTTCAATAACAAGCTTCCATTCACCTGTGAGACGGGAGAGAAGGTGAGAAGCTGCAGCCAAAAAACCCCTGAATTTTAGTTGCTTTTGTGTTTTGCTAAAAAGCTATTTTTTACAGTGACCAGTGAAAAGGTCGAATAAAGCCGTTTTACCTTTAAGATGGTTTTGATGCATCTTGAACTTTCATGAAACCTGCCTCACTCCGGAAGCCGAGCTTTGTTACTGTGGAAATGGAAATGTCTAAATGCAAACCAAAAGGAACTGAAACAAGACGATGCATTCAGTTGTATAATCTATGTTGCAGTTTACAATCGTACATGACTTTAGAGTTGCTTAGAAAAAGAAGGCATCATTTTTTCAAACAAACTGATTCCACATCATGTAAATCAATGGATTCTCTTCCACAACTCAAACGGCCGATTGTTCAAAGTGTGACATTACCAGAAAACTACAGGTTTCTTTCGTATAGTGAAATTACTTCTACACTTGTGAGACAAACCAAGATGCTTAAAGCCTCTCGTTAGAGTTTCACATTGAATGCAGAACGGTGTTTTGTGAGAAAGAGTCGTGTCAAATAACACGCAGAAGTGTTTTATTTTATAGGAGCGACAAAGTCGTTTGTATTTCTCAAGTGTGTAAAATGCACTGAGCTGCTGGTGTGGATGGAAGTCCCGTCTTTACAGCTCCATAAAGATTTAAAACATCTGATGATGGTTTTGGAGGTTTTTCCCCTCCATCAGTGGCTCCATAAACCGCTGCTCCGTTTCCTCTGTTGTTCCACTTGGTCCCATTAAAGCTGCTGCTCCTTCACAGTGGACAAACACAATGAAACCTCACAGTGTGGCATGAAGTGGGCTGAACAACACACACACACACTACCACAGGGCCGGTTATGCCCCCCTCCCTCCCTCACCCCACCCACCCACCCCCCTGGGAGAAAGCAGGGGGAGGGGCCTAACTGTACCGGAGGCGGGGCGCGCGGTGCTACGGCTGAGTGGAAAGAAAGTGGAAAGTGAGAAAATACCTGAATGGACGCGCTGGAATAAGTAAGTAGTGCCTTTTTTTCGGAAGCAAACGCGTCGAAGCGTCGGTGCCGTTGATGCGTGTGAGCGGCGCTTTCAGGCGCGGAGAGAGGGAGGCACCGGGGCGCCGCGCGGCCCCGCTCTCCTTAAACAATAGTCGAGAGGACGCGACGGTCGCCTCTCTCTCTTTTTTTCCTAAACCGCAGGGAAGTTTAGGACCCTCGTCAGCTCTATTGTTGCCCCCACGGAGGCCACGTCGCTCCCCGGACTGTGTTTGAAGCCGGGAGGACGAGCGCGGTGGTTTATACTGAAGGTAAATGCGGGAATAATGGGAGCCGGAGGTGGGGTGATGCGCCCCGGGGAGGAAATGTGCGCGTCCAGGTTGAATTGTAGGCCGAGGGGGCTTGAAACGTCTCCGCGGTGGGACTCGTATCGCGACCATTCACTCCTCACGTCCCGATTGGAAAAGGGGGAAAAGAGGGGCAAGAAAAAAAAGGCGGGGGGCGGGGGGGGGACCCAGACCACCGTCTGGATGATTTGGCTTCGGGACGCGACCAAGTGGGGCCTGGGAGTCTCCCATTGTCCTGCGTGTCTGCGAACACCCTCCTTCTTCATTTAGTAGGTCGCACAACTCCATCGAGTCGCTCCAAGTGGCCCGGTGCCGCGCAGTGAGTTAGCCCTCTGGTAGCCTTTTGTGCGTGTGGAGTGTTATTGAATTATTGATGCGGCTTGACTCATGGTCCCTGTTGCCACAGCCGGGGCGCAGTGTCCGAGCAGCTCGGCGGTGGCTGAAATTCAAACTGAAGCAGGAAAATGTGGCTGCAGTAGGAAAGGAGGGAGGAGGGGAGGGTGGGGGGGGGGGGCAAGAAAATGGGCCCCGACCACTTCAGTCCTCAGTCAGGATCCTGAAGGAGCTGCTGGGTCGATACATTCTGGCTCTCATTAGGAGGACCTCGTTGTGGGAGGCTTTCATGACGCCGCAGGAGTCGGCGTGGACACAAAGTTCGCTGAAGGATCAAAGAAACACCGACTGGGATTTTATAGCATCACACACCACAGAAGGTTCAAAGAGACACTGTGCCTCTCTTTTATCTAGCACACTTTATTGACAAACTTGTTATCTATTTTAATTTTCACTAATAAGTTGATTTAATGTTCTGATTCTGGCTGTTTCTACCTAAACTACTGTTTAGGTAGTAACATGGCTTCAACTGCCAAATGCATCGCTTTTCATTGCTTAAATGTTGATTTCAGAATCAAAGGGACCTCTCTGACTTCCTTACACTCAGTATGAGCCCCTCATAGATTTTTTCCAAGCCAATCGAAGTAAATGATAAGCGTCAGAATAATCAGTAACCCACACGTCTCTGGGATTGGCCAGCACTGAACCACGTCCATCCCAGCAGATTGAGCCACTTCCTGTCTCGGCAGCACTCTGCTCGGATGGGAAGGCTGATGTGTGTGCCGAGGTCTTCTTCAATCCCCATGATGGGCCTGTTGATTCAACCACACCCTGCGAGATGTGCCTGCACGCTCACACACACAGACACACACATACACACAGACGCACACCTGCTCCAGTTTGCAAGTCGTGTGTGCACCGAGGCTGACAGTAGCAGTTGTTTGGCTTTTCACAGGTTTTACCAACGTGATCGTAGCGAGACTGTGGGTGGTGGTGAGCAGTGTGTGTGTGTGTGTGTGTGTGTGTGTGTGTGTGTGTGTGTGTGTGTGTGTGTGTGGCTGCTGTGTGTGTGTGTGTGGCTGCTGTGTGCGTGCACGCGTATTTTCACAGTTGGCATATCAGGCCTCAAATGGTTGTTGAGAGGAGCTGGTCGTAGCAGAGCCGTCCCAGCATGCATTTCCACGCTGACAGCTGCCCCCACAGTGCCAGAAGCTCCAAAATGTTTGATGACAGCTTGATTTCGTTTCGTGTTCAGGGCAGGGGGAAGAAACTGGAGGCTGTAAAAATCTGACATCTGCCTGTTTTAATCTCCTGAGCTCCACATTTATGATTGTTTGAATAAGTTCTCTGGATCCCACAAAGCAGCTGGTCTGTGAGGGAGTCACGAGGACGTCTGAACGGTCTGCAGCACGACCACAAGCCCTTCACACAAATACGCGTTTTTTTCAGAAGGGTTGTTTTGATTTTTTCTGCTGTCAAAAAGCTTAAAATTGTCGTGAGGTATGAATTTAGAAGAGTAGACGTGGTGATGGTAGAACTTGTAAACAAGACTGGCCCGTTCGTTTGTTCAGTGTTTGGTACTTAACAGTCGTGTCATGTTGTATCAGTGAGACAACTTTTTCTGAGTCCCCGACACCTCAAGTTGTGCTTGTCCACTTTACTCCTCTCATATGAAGAAATTGTCTGTTGTGTTGCTGAGGTTCACATCAGTAGGTCTGATTGCGTTTGTGCTGATGGCTCCTCTATGTGTGTGCATTAGACGACTGTGCGCTCCCTGCGGCCCCTCAGCCTCTCGCTGTCCAGTCATGGAACCGACAGGCCACCGTCACAACATCACCGACAACTGTTTAATCTCCGACCACACACATGCACAGATTAGTGGCCTGGACTGGACCATTTTGAGCAGCGGGGACGGGCTCACGCTCAGCTCCACTGAGCTCCAAATGGAAATTAGATATATGAAAGAGGGGGGAGAAAAATAAGAAAACTGAGTAATTACACTGTTGTTTGGTGAACAATGGAAGGACAGGAACAATGGCTGAGTCAGATGAAAAGAAATGAACCTTTTGTACTGAGACAACTGATCTAAATCTTGGACCAGTCGCTGTTTTTTTTTTTCCCTTCTTCTTCTCCAGGACAGACTTGTCGAGCCCACGTGAGCGCAGAGACGCCTTTCTACTTTTGTATTTAACGTTTCGCTGCTGACTGAAGTCGATGAGCTGTGGTTGGGTTCATGAAGTAGGCCATAGGACGCGGAGATAAATAGGAAACCTTATCCATCTCGCCAGTGGACCACACCTTTGTAGATCAAGTGTTCTGTCATATTCTCACTAACAGAGCCGACAGAGTCAAGTGTGTGTGTGTGTGTGTGTGGGGGGGGGCGTCAGGAAAGCATAAGGACCTCCTCAACATGTGTAGGGTAAAGTAAAAAAGCTGTTGAACTGACAGTAGCTTATACATTGAAAATAGTCACGTTGTGGACTGTGACAGCATCCTGACACTTTGACAAACATGTTATTGAGGTTCAGTCCTGCTGCAGTGGAAATCCTAAATGATTGATGAAGCTTTTAAATCTGAAAATTTGTCAGCAAAAAACCTTAAAGCCAAATCATTCGACTCGTGTTATAGAGTCGTATTAAAGGAATCCACCAGCTTTATCTCGTCTTTCACAACCTGAAGAAAACCGTCGGCAACCCACCTGTGAGTCCTGATCCCGTCTCTGCTCTAAATGACTGTTTTGTAGCTCATCACAGCGCTGTTTTTCTTGTCTGCCGTGTTTTGTTTTGCACCTTTCAGAGGCGCGACTTCTATTCTCGGCCCTGTAATTACTCACTCAGGCATTCAGATATGTAGGGACCCTCAGCGGCATTAGAGACCCAATACGTGTCTGTCTCGAAGGCTTAGGAAGACGTCTGCTCGGCTGTTCCGTCCCCGCGTAAACAGAACCGCATACCGAAGTGAAGCGTCGCTGCGCGCATCACTTGGACGTGCTCGGCGTGGACGTGTCTGCTGAGTTGACTCTTATCTGTCACTGCTGTTGCTTTGAAGCTTGAACAGCGTTGCAGCAGTCGCTTAAATATTGTTTTTCTGCGACGGTGGGATGAACTGTGAGACCGGAGACGGCTTCCGATTGTTGTTTTCTCTAATTTCCTTTTTGTCAGAAATGTGCCCACACTTGTTCAGGTTATTAGCAACTCTTGGAAAATATTTGATGGAAATGATCTACAGCGAACTCGGCTCCCACTTCACACGCTGTGTTATGACTGCACGAGCTTTACCGCCTCAATGAAACTCGACATTTACAGCCAATAGATTCTAATCTGAAGTGTTTCCACTCTTTGCGTGACATGTACAAACCAGATTCCTCTCTAACGTAGAGAAATCATTTGGTCACATGAAACAAGACATCTATTTTTTGCTCTTCATTTCGTCCTCAGAGCTCTGCTCATTCCTGTGCCATTAGAGATAAAAGCTAATGACGATGGCACACCGAGGAAGAGGCTGTTAGTCATTTGCATTGTGTGGTTGGGGAGTAAGTACGTTGGGGAGGTTTCGCATATGGCTGCAAGGCGCCAAAGGTTTTTTTTTTCCGGTCTGGTAAATGTTAGCGTGTTTTCAGGCCTGGATGAGGGAAACAAAGGAGTACGTGTAGTATACGATCTGCTGTTACAGTATTTGGCTGGAAAGGAAGTGGGTGCTAAGTACAACGGTGCTGACAGAGCATAAAGACCACATGAAGTTAAATCAGGACCCCGTGAATCAGTGATGGCAGCTAACGTCCCCTTGCATTTCCAACTGGGGGTCAGTCAAAGCCGGCGAGCCACGCCCACCTTTTATCAATTAACCAGCGTATGACAGGCCGACATCCGTCATGCCAAACGCTTCTATTTTGGTCATTGCGCTCCAGCATGGGGAACAGAGTGGCAGAGGGCGGCGTGAGGTCAGGTTACCCTGGCAACTGTCAGCCTCCAAGCCCCCTCCAGCTGAACACCCTCTTTCATCACCATGGCAGCGAGGAGGCCCCCCGTTTCCCAGGGGACAAGGGGCGTGAGGGTGGGAATGTGAGATGTGGACAGGGAGGGAGAGGGCAAACAAGTTTTGTAACAACACGGTAATCCAATATGGCCGCCATTGTACGGCGGCTAGCTGCGGCTAAAGCCGGTGTCTCGTAGTGGGGAGGTACAGTCGTGTGATGATTAACCTCAGCCGAGACCTGGAAGACGCGATCCGAGCGCTCGCACACTCGACAAAGTCTCAGTTTAGAGGTTAATGTTTGTTCGGCCGTGCGATTCCCGGAGGGACGTTTTGCCCCACATGAGTCCAGTTAATCTCAGAAGCCTGAAACTTTCTGAGCAATCTCCACGCGAGCTGCAAATGTGAACATTTCTTCACTGTGAATTCTGAATGGTGGAGCTATTCACGTCTTTATGACGGATAAAAATGGGAAAACAGGGCTGAAAAACGTTCATCTGTGTCTCTGTTCTCAGGGCAGTCGGCTGCTTTCACTACTTCAATTGTGAAAATATTGAATATGGAAATACTGAAGTGTTGCTGAAAAACAAATGCAACATGTCACGTGTCAACTTCAAGTCACGGATAAATGAATGAATGGTTATGGTAACAGAACCACAACCGTCTTCTAGTAAAGTCACAAAGCTCCTGGTTGTACCAAACGTCATTGGCTGTTTTTTTTAATCTGTCCTTGAGTTTGGCTTGTCATCTTTTGTCAGACTTATTAATCCAGGCTCTACAATTAGGTTTTACAACAATGGCATTCCCCAGAAATCATTTGTAAATGTGCCTCTGAGCGCCTGCGGGGGAGGCAGCATCTCCGGTTGATGTTAATCTTGTAAATTGTTCGGAGGCCATAACGCTTAGTGGAAAAGAAACCCGGGCCAAGCTCAGAACGGACCCCCGGGACCTTGTTCAGTATCTACTGAGATGCTCCGGCGTGATAATGTGCCAGGAAAAGCACGGCAGGAAGTCCGGGCTGAAAAAAATGAAAAGAGAAATATGAGCCCTGCGGCGTGTTTTCAGAGTTCAGCTACTGTGTTCACGGTCGTTTCATTAGGAGGCAGCGACATTCGGACACCACGAAGCGCTGTCGGCGTCTGCAGCCCGTAAACGTAAACGAATGTCAAAGTTTTGACCACATCTCTTTCTTCTCTTCCAGATCTCACCCTCCTCAACTCTCCCCCGCTGCGACTCTCCCGCCCATCATCCTCTCCCGTCCCGCCTCCTCCTCCTCCTCCTCCTCTCGGTAGCCTCTCTCCCCTCCTGCTCTCCCGCCTCCCCTTCTCCTGCTCCTTCCTCACCGGCCACCAAGATAGATTCCCTCAGGAGCAAGGTTGACCTGCTCAAGCTGCCCTTGGCTCTCTCCACCAAGTCTATCTCCGAGCGCAAGAGCCAGCTGGGAGGAGTCGGCGAGCAGCGCGGCACGGGCGGAGGAGGAGGAGGAGGCGGGGCTCGTAAAGCCCGCTCACCGCCGATCCGAGACATGGACAACGAGTCGCAGTATTCGGGTTACTCATACAAGTCGTCTCATTCCAGGAGCTCCCGCAAGCACAGGTGGGTTAATGAATCATTCTGACGCTGCGTCCCAACAACAGTGATTCATTGCACTCAGACTGTGACACATTTCATCCTGCGCCTGAGACGGAAATGTAGGGATGTTCAATCATTGTCACAGAAACACTGTTTTTACCTGGAATATTATTCAAAATGCTATTCATTATCCAGAAGGTCTTGGAGTCCCCAGTCTACAGGCAAAACTGAGCCAAAATCTGCAGATTTAGCAAAGAATGTTCCGATCAAAAGGCCCTGAATTTACAGGCTGAAGCGGTGTCACCACACTGTTGTCAGGAGGGTGTTGCTGCTCTGACTGAGACCATCCTGTTCTGGAACTGCCTTCGATCTGAGATCCGAGCAATCTGCTGCCAGACAGATAGTGAGATCCAAAGATATCGTGTTGTGCTATCAGCCCTGAATGTAAATGTGTTGGTGCTCGAGATCCTCTGATAAGTTGAAAAGTTGTAGAGCTCGTTTGGATTCGAATAAACAAGTCGATGCTTGAAAGTTCTCTGGTGCTTCATCAGAAGTGTGTGTGAGTTGCTACGATGACGTAAACAAGCTGTTAGATCAGCGACACTGCAGCTTGTTGCACCTCATTGTAGCATTTGAGACATTTGATTTGAGTGCCGTCCACCCGTTTATCAACTTGTGGCTTCTGAGCTGTTCTAAACCTGCTTCATCCAAGTCAATCACACGCTACACAGAAAGGCCCCAGCGGCTCCAACCAGATGCTCTTGCTGGCTGGAGACGCTGCAGCTACCGAGGTTTCAACCCAACTTCACCTCCACATCTCGTGTGTTTGCCTGCAGGGATCGACGGGACCGGCACCGCTCCAAGAGCCGAGACAGCAGCAGCCGCGGGGACAAGTCGGTCACCATCCAGACGCCCGGAGAGCCGCTTCTCGATGCTGAGTCCACCCGCGGAGATGAGAGGGTCAGTGACGCCTCGAAACGTGTCTGCTACAAGTTACACTCACTCGTTCTGTCTGTCAAACGGTGATCAACGCTGTGAAACCTTCTGTTTAGGAACGTCTTTCAGGCAGGTGGTGCCAGGTGTTTTTTGTGAGGATCGTCAGCAAAACATCGTGCTTTTTCCTCTCAGTTCTGTGTCTCTTCTCATCACCTCTCACCAGCCTGTGGAATAACATTTGTCCTTTGACAGGAGTCCTTGTTTTACTATACCTTTATTCATCACTAATCGCTCTCTGCTCCTTACAGGATGATAACTGGGGTGAGACCACCACGGTGGTCACCGGCACCTCCGAGCACAGCATCTCAAATGAGGACCTGACTCGCGTCACCAAAGATCTGGAGGAGTCGACTCCGCTGGAGTGTAAGCGCTTCGTGGGCCCGGCGCTGGGAGGCTGCCTGAGCTTCTTCGCCCTGATCACGCCGCTGGCCTTCCTCATCCTCCCCCAGGTCCTGTGGCGCGACGCCCTCGAGCCGTGCGGCACGCCCTGCGAGGGCCTCTACGTCTCGCTGGCCTTCAAGCTTCTGGTCCTGCTCATCTCGTCCTGGGCGCTGTTCCTGCGCTCGCCCCGCGCCACCCTGCCGCGCTTCTTCGTCTTCCGCTGCCTGCTGATGGTGCTGGTGTTTCTCTTTGTGGCGTCCTACTGGCTGTTTTACGGCGTGCGGGTTCTGGAGCCCAGAGAGAGAGACTATAGGGGGATCGTGGAGTACGCCGCGTCGCTGGTGGACGCGCTGCTTTTTATTCAGTACCTGGCTTTGGTGCTCCTGGAGGTCCGACATCTCCAACCGGCCTTCTGCCTCAAAGTGGTCCGCAGCACGGACGGAGCCAGCAAGTTCTACAACGTGGGCCACCTCAGGTCTGTTTCCATAGGAGTGTGCTTCATCCCAACTTGTAGACATAGTTTTTAACTTCTCATGTTGGATGTTTTCTAGTTAAGTCTCGTTGGATGTAGCTTTCAGTGGCTGTGGCACTGACCGACACTCTGTCCCTCAGCATCCAGCGGGCAGCAGTCTGGGTGTTGGACCGTTACTACAGCGACTTCCCCGTCTACAACCCCGCGCTGCTCAACCTGCCCAAGTCCATCCTGTCCAAGAAGATGACCGGCTTCAAGGTCTACTCTTTGGACGGTAAGTACAGCCTCGCTCGGCTCTGACGTGGTTTTTTTGTTGTTTTTTTTTAATCCAACCAAATTTGTCATTTCACCTCACTCGTAATCCATCTGTCCACGCCAGCTGTCGCTCCGCTTCACGAGCCCCTCCTCACAAGCGTTCATCTCACTCCCAACAGTTCGGCTGTGAGCTTCGTTGGACTTCACTGGCTTGCGTTGCGCTTCATCCTGTTGCCTGTGCTGTTTTGCAGAAAACACGACCAATAACTCCACGGGCCAGTCCCGGGCCATGATCGCAGCCGCTGCCCGCAGGAGAGACAACTCCCACAACGAGTATTACTACGAGGAGGCCGAGATGGACCGCAGGGTCCGCAAACGCAAGGCCAGGTCAGACCCCGCGCACGCTGCTCAGTCGCAGAATTGGTGTGTTGTGAAATGTTTTGGTTGCTACCTGCTGTGGCCGTCACGTCCCTCGTTCTTGATCCTCTCCTCCTCCACAAACGGAAGCAACCAGTTCATCAACTCTCATGCAGACATTTGGATGCAATTTAATCGCTGGACCTTCCTGTTTCGGTTTCTCGCCCAGGCTGGTCGTGGCGGTGGAAGAAGCCTTCACGCACATCAAGCGCCTCCACGAGGAGGAGGCGGCCTCGTCTCCCAAACACCCCAAAGAGGTGATGGATCCGCGGGAAGCAGCTCAGGCCATCTTCGCCCCCATGGCCCGGGCCATGCAGAAGTACCTGAGAACGACCCGGCAGCAGGCCTTCCACAGTATGGAGAGCATCCTCACGCACCTGCAGTTCTGCATCACTCACAACATGACGCCCAAGGTGGGTTCACCTCACTTGTTCCTCGTATTTTTGGCCTGTTAATCATTAGAAACCTGCAACTGAACAGTTGTTGGGACCAAATGCCGAATCAGCAGAACAGCAATGAGCTATCAGACTGAGTGTGGCTCATTGGACGGTCCACCTTCTTCTTGCAGGCCTTCTTGGAGCGGTACCTCGTCCCCGGGCCCACCATGCAGTACCAGCAGCAGAACGGCAGAGGGCGCCAGTGGACTCTAGTGAGCGAGGAACCCGTGACCTCTGCCTTGCGCCAGGGTCTGGTCTTCTCCCTCCGAAGGCTGGACTTCTCCCTGGTTGTCACGGTGACGCCGCTCCCCTTCCTGCGGCTCGGCGAGGAGTTCATCGACCCAAAGAGCCACAAGTTCGTCATGAGGCTGCAGTCGGAGACCTCGGTGTGAGCCGCTCCGTTTGTCCCCCCCCCCGCCCCCCCTGTTTTCCACAACTGTCCCGCTGGACGTGGCGGGACGCGCGAGAGGCCACGTGGCCGATGTCTGGTCCAATCATTTCCGCCCGTCGGCGGCAGAGAGACGTTTGGAGGAGGACGCCTTCGCAGCTCTTCCTCCAGTGTTGAGACTCTCACAGATGCTCTGATGACAAACAAACTGCGATCAGCTCAATGATTGTCCAAACCCTGGAAATACACGGATGCCTTCACCTTCTGCTTTTTCTGGCCTGTTGAAGCTTTTTGTCATCATGACAAACTCTAAAGGGGACTTTTCTCTGTCTCTTTGCCTTCTTCTTCTGCTTTAACCACCGGACTACTTGACTGTGCTGACTCAACACACAAACACCAGAAGAGGGGGGATTACTTCACCGCTGTCACTTCCTCTCTCTTCGTTTTTTCTGAAAAACAGACAAACTGGAGCTCAGCTGTGACTGCGACTCCGGTGTACTGCTGCCTTTTCGTCTCTGTTGCTTCTCTTGTTTTGCGTGACGCGATGAGGGCTGGTTTTATATTAGAGGGCTCCTTTTTTCCCCTCATCACTTTTTCAGAAAGTAGCAAAATGTGCAACAAGTTAACATGTTGCTCTCCTGTAGCCTGAAGGCCTGAATCTCATTCTTTTGAAATGACCATTGAAAAAAATGGAAGTATATTCCTCGCTTGTTTCTACTCCACACTCGTTTGTCTCAATATGCTGCCTGTGTTTGTATCCATACGGGCGCCTTTTATATTATTGTCACCGTTTTAGCAGGAACACTGCAGGAAGTTCTTTTTTTTTTAACCTGGTTGTAACATTCAAACTGTGTGTTATTAGAGGAAAAGTCTGAAAGTCTGGTGTTTTGTCTGGTTGCATCATCTTGTCAACAAACCCGACGAAAAAAGGAGAAGCGCACGAGGCTGTCTGTCAGTGCTGCTTGAATTTATTTATAATTCCTTCCCGAAACGGGCGGAGAGGCCGCGTTTTCTGTTTATATTGGCTCCTCAAAGAGGTTTTTTTTTGGAAAATGATGCGTTATTAGTACTTCCTGCAGTATTTGCAGGATGTAAAAGCAGGCCACTATCACACACAAGTGAGTATGTTCTGGCAGCAGAACGGTGTGTGTGTGTGTGTGCGGGTTTGTGCTTTTGTGCCCGCGTGCTTGGTTGACCCAGAATAAGCGACCGTGTCTGTAACTGTAAATGTTTCAGTTTTAACAGCGTTTGGACTGCAGGGGTGCGTGTCAGAGAGTTGCTGTGTCCTGGGGCTTGTTGACAGCATGATTTAAGCGGGCCATCTCCAGTCTTCTTCTTTGAGCAGTAGCTTAAGTAGTTTAAACCACTTCACATGACCTTCTTATTTAACCCTGAATGTCACATGTTTTTTCTGATAACTTATTACAGCAGCCTCACCTGTTTTAAGCTCACACCCCCCTTCCCCCCCATATGCTCCACCCATTTGCATGTAGGTGTTCCCCCTCAACCTTTTTCTGTACCTGGCTTTTGTTTTGCTGATGGAGGAAACATGAACAAATTCAGACACAAGGGCAACACTAGGATACGAATGAATGCAAGAGCTTATGCAAAGGCCTGTAATTCAAATACAGAGCAGATAACTGTGCTACCAAGTGTGAATGGAGTCCAAGTGTGAGCCGCTCTTTGTAAACAATGTACACACAAGGGCAGCAGTCCTGATCAGGCAGCTCAAGTTTAACTGTCAGCTGGCTTTGTGTGTGTGTGTGTGTGTGTGTGTGTGTGTGTGTGTGTGTGTGTGTGTGTGTGTGTGTGTGTGTGTGTGT
>JAUESF010000041.1:16112763-16128732 GCA_032274765.1 Malacoctenus tetranemus
TGTGTGTGTGTGTGTGTGTGTGTGTGTGTGTGTGTGTGTGTGTGTGTGTGTGTGTGTGTGTGTGTGTGTGTTAATGCGTATCCACAGACATCCCAAACTAGACGTGTGATTGTAACCCCCTCTGCAGCCCCCCTGCAGCAGTAGCTCATCACCGCCTCGCCTTGTGCCACCAGTGAACCAAGCACAGTGAAGACGCCGCCCGCGTTGTGCATCAAGCCTTACTGTCCCCCGTGCACTGTGGGGTCGTGACACCGAGCTGCTCCGTTTCATCTGTCCCAAAGTTTGCTGAGCCACGACACAACTGACTGTCTCTCTCTCTCTCTATCGCGTGGTTTTAGAGGCCCTTTACCGTCTGGAGAGAGATCCAAGTACCAGGTCCACATTTATCTGAGCGATCGAAATGCGGATGATTTTGTTTTGTTTAGTTTTGTTCTCTGTTCCAAGAAATGCATGCATGGAGTTATTTCAGGCCCCAAGTTGTTTTTATAATAACTTTTTCTATCATTTTTTAAAGGTGCCTAAGTTATGATGATGCAATTTTACTGAATGTTTTTACTATTGAAAACATGGATTGTACAAAAAAAATACTTTGTAGATTTGTGTTTGTATTTTCCTCATTTTTGGTAACTGTAGCAGGTATTGTGTGCTAGACATTTTTCCACTATTAAAACATTTATTCCTTACACGTCTTCTCTTGGCTCACTCGCTTTGGTCTCCGGTTTACTTTGTATTACATGAAGACTGAATTGTGCAATGCTCAATTGAATTGAAGTTCCTGTTGTTGAATGAAATCTTTAGCATAATCAGGCCACCAATATATGTATGGTATGAAGATAATATAATATGCTTGTACTCTTTCAACATTATTCAAGCAGTGTGATGATGTTTTTTCCCCACTAAATGTCAAAAAGGCTTTTAAAGAAATGGACGGTGACAGTTTTTCACAGAAGGGAAGCGGACTGTTTCTAACATGCTGCAGAGGAACTTCTGTGAAGGGAGGATGACAGTGTGGTAGGCGTGTGGTTTGACAGCTTTAAATCGGACAGAGAGCCCTCCACTTCCTTTTAGCTGCTGTTCATAGAGAGCTCGACTTGGAGGGCTTTGAAGTCGCTTTGCTGCCAGCGAATCAACAAAGCAGATCCACCATCTCCTCCTCCATTCATCTGGTAAGAGCGCTTCTTACCTTCGACGACGATCGGGACGCGATGAGCTGCAGCTGAATGCACGCTGATCAGTAACACAGCAGACTGTAGGAACAGTGCCGCGATAGTTCAGGAAGGGTGACGCCATGTTTCCATGTGTGCAGAAAATAACTGTTGGAGAATGAACATATGTTACATCCTGGATGGGATTCTGATCCTGTACGGCATCATTCTCACCGTTTTATACTGCAGGCTGAGGGTGAGGCCCCCACCACACACACACACACACACACAAACATAAATATTTTCTTGTCTCCATCAAAAATGTAAAAGACTTCTAGAAATTCTGATTGTTTTCTCCGAATAAACTTCGTTCAAATTTTGTTTTGCTTGCAACAAAACAATTCAAGATGACCTTTATCGTGTATACTGCCACTTTAAGACATAAACGCCTCATCTGATTTGAATTGCTTCAATATTTTCAACACCCAAATGCACAAAATCAAATAACTGTAGGAAGCATCTTGTATATCTGTCATTTATCAGACTTTTGTGTTTTCTTTCCTACAGATGCATTCATCCGATGAAAAGCCTGCCCATCGCTCTGAGGTAAAGTAAAGTCCTGTCTGCAGTGAGATAAATGATGGTGATACTGGAACAGGACTTGTGCTTCAAGAGAAGAGTTTTTTTGTGGCTTCACCTCCTGAACGTTGAGCTTCTGCTCTAAAGCAAACCTTTGTTGTCATTTCCTGTCAGCACACGCTGACCACCAACCCACATTATTTATATAATGTCACCAGTCACAATTTCCATGTCCTGCAACTGTAGAAGAGAAACCCTGCGCCGCATGTTCTACCATCGACATGTTTTAAACATGCGTCACTCGGCATTCTCTTCGGTTTCTTGCTGAACTCTCTGATTGTTGCAGGAGTGGGTTGATCACTGCTTTGTTTCCATCCCACAGAAGCAGCCTGCTGAGGGAGGCATCTACGCGGTGAGGCTTCTCATTATCAAGCTCAAAAAGACATTCAGAATGGCTCACCAGACAAAAAGGACAACTTACTACACAGCGGATATTAAATGACATCTTTTTTTTAATCCTAAACTCCTCCAACAAGTTATCATAAAATCACACCTACACTCAGCACAGGAAATGATCGCAGTATCGCTACGTTGCAGACTTTATTTAACAGTTCACACTTTGAAAAAAAATGTAAAAAAAAAAAAAAGACAGTATGTTTTTGAGTAGGATTTTGAATTTGTCTCTGTTTCTTTCAGGGTTTGTCCTCTCAAACCGCTGACACCTATGAGACCATCAGAATGGATAAAAAGTCTTTTGTCTGATGAATCCTTGTGGTGCCAAATGCAAATCCCCATTGTCAGACCTTCTGGGCTGAGTCTTTGTTGTATTGAGTGATGGTAGGACTGTGCATAGAGTTTCTGTAGACGCGATTTCTTTTTGTATCGATGCTTCTTTCATTCCTGAATTTTGTGTTTTTGGAAGCAAATGCTCAAACTAATGAAATTATTTATATCTATAATATACTAATAAATTAAACATACTAATAAAGATCGTTGCATGTCGTTTTTATTCTAAGATGCCTTGAAGTTCACTCAAATAGAAAACAGAAGTGAGGAGTTATTTTCAGCCTCTCCTCATTGTTTCCCTTTTTTGGTCTCAGTCAGGCCGACACTGTTCCTTTCACCTATCGACTACGTTCAGTGTTTATGTTCAATTTCACCTGCAACTGAAAACACATTAAATTTATGATATTTAAACCTGTTATATCACTGAGAGGTGGTTTTGAGTTTAGCATTGTCATGAGGGGTGGTGGGGGGGGGACACAGGGGTGTGTGGATCAGTATTTTCCCCCAGACCGAGGGCCTCCCTGTCTGTTTGCATGGTCTCCTTATCAGTGTGCTGTTGCTCTCGGCTCCTCCCTCGCTCCAAACAGGCTGCTGATGTCAACTGGTGACTCTGAACTGTCCAAAGCGTCTCTTCCCTGCAGAGGCATCAAACATGTGGCATCTCAGTCGTAGTGGCCCCGAGTCAAGAGCTGTGAAGCACAATGTGGCCCCTGTGGCGGCACACCCCTCAGCTAAAAGGAGACACACCTGCCCAAGTGTTACTCTGGACTAAACAAGTGATTATCGGTATTTCCTCTGGGCTCTTGTTTCGCTCTTCACAGTGAACGTGTTTGGATCCTCCGAATAAAAAGTGAAGTTAGTGATAAATGCTAGTTGTTTTTAAGACTTGAAGACGTGCTTAACTGAACAAATAAAGGTCGAGTTTCGGAAAAAAGTCAAAATGTTTCGTTTAAATCTCCGACTCGTCAGAAGCATCTGAACGCATCATAAGGTATGGGCGGCGCCAGGTGGTATTGTGGGCGTGGTCTCTGCAGACAGGTGTTTTGGCTTGAACCTGAGTGAATCCTTCCAGTTCGTGCGTGCAGAGCTGCAGTGTTTAGCCTGACCCTCACACGCTTTCGTTTCTGTTGTAATCTCAGCTCAATTTTAGTTTTGAGTTTGCGTGTTTTACGTCAGTTTAAGATGAAGTTGGCGCAATTTGAAGGTTTTTAGACCGTTTCTCCTAAGCATCTTCGTGCTTTGTGAGGAGCAGAGGAAACACCTGTTGCACCTGCGTGTCTGCGTGTCTGTGGATGTGTGGCTGCTGAGCTTCTGCTCTAAAATCAGCCATCGACTCTTATACGAGCATGACTCTTCGGGGACTCTGAAGTAAATCTGTTGCTCCTGACTTTAACTTTGGAACAAATGCGGATTCGACAGGACAAAAAGATGCGCTGGGCACTGCTGTTTCTACTTGGTGAGTCTTTTTTCATTTGAATAAACCTGAATTTAAAGGGACATTTGTTGGTCCCTGAAAGTCCTAAAGGTTTTTAAGAAATCGTATTTATGCGCTTTGATTTTCTGGACGCTTTTTCTCTCATCAAGAGTCGAAACGAGTGTTGTAGCCTGCCTGTCAGTGTGTAATACTACAGGTTGAACCGAATTATAGCAGCAATAATAGTATACGATGTGCACTTATCTTTTCCTTTGACGGTCTGATAAGGATTTCTGTCCAATTTCCCACTTCAGCGTGAACATTTCCCTCCAGAGACTTTCTCTACAGGTGTTACTTTGCTGTGAACATGTCGTATTCCCTTTAAATTCAGACCCGCGGCTTCATGATCCATTGTCAGGCTCTGTCTGGGTATATCTCCGTGGATATGCTTTTAATGTCTCCTCATCGACACAGTTCTGTTTTCATTTTCTCTTTCAACTTGATGCAATTCAATAGTTTACATCATGCAATGCTGCAAACTTACATTCCATCACTTCAAACTGGGGTCAGAACACCACAGCGCCCTGATTGGGGCTTCCAGATTTTACCATGAGAAGGTTTTCACGTAATTACTTGACTTTAGAAGCAAAATACACTTTGGACATTGTAGAGTAAAAGTTTCACTGATCTTTTATTGATCTTGTTTGTTCTCTGACTTAAAAACAAGAAGACAGGAAAAAAAAGAAAAGAAGAAGACAGCACACAATACGGAACAAAGTAGAGTTCATTCTTCCCCCTTCTTGAACTAAGCGATAAGATTAAGTTTGTGAAGTCAGTGTAACCTCTACTCCTTGACAAATACAGCCGGCTCGGTGAGATTCAGAGTTACTGAAGTAAAAATGTGAACCGCTCGCTGTGACATTTTGTAAACATGTTCAGCTGGTGACAAGCTGTAGCAAGCAGACATCGGCCCATGAGGGGAATACAAGCGGCGAGAGCCAAAAAGAAGCTTGTTTTGAACATCCCTTTTCTTCCTCCTCTTGTTTCAACAACCTGCAATGATGGATGCAACGTGTAAGAAGTTGTGACTCCTGTGAGGCCTGCAGAGAGGCCTGATCTCGGCGCCTGCACTGCCAGCCACACACACACACGATCTCCATTTTCACACAACACGTGAAGAGGGAATCCCTGCCAGCCAAAGAAACCTTGTGGGAAAGTCAGATTGTGGCCTGGGTGTCCGAATCCTTTTGGCCCGCTGGCGTATCAGCCCCTTTCAGGTGTGGAGCACGGAGCAGCAGAACAGAATGCGGCTCCGTCACATTCCTACTTTTAGTAAACATGAATCAGAGCTCATTGCCCAACTTCAGCCTTCCTGCGTCTGTGACTAACTCTGATGATGCTCATCTGCTTTTGTTTCCTCCTCAAACGGAGATTAAAGTCACTGACAGAACGGAAGTGCCACCGTGCAACCAAAAGCGGAATGCACGTTTTATTTTCCTTCAACCTTTGATAGCCGATGTTATAATGTTACTGTCATCCGGAGTGAACAGGAAAAGCTAGAAAAGCAGCCTTGTGACAGCCGAGTGAGCCTGTGTTTGTCCAGCGAGTGTGTGTCGAACTCTTTCTTTCTGTTTGGAGTTTCTCTCTTGACTCAGGCTCTCACTTTGTTTTCATTCCTCGTCACTCTCCCCTTAAGTTAAACTCACTGAGGCCACCACTGTCTCCTTATTTAGGTCACTCGCACTGTAGTTCTTTGTTGTCCCATAGTTAACCTGCCTGTCCGTGTCAGGAGGCCTGTTGTCTCTGCGCCACCGTTCAGTCGATGTGTCCTTGCGCCGTCTGTGTGAGCGCAGTGGGAGTTTGGGTCCCGGCTCGGCTCCCTTTTTCTAATGGTTGATCGAGCAGGTGAATCAGTAACTAAAAAAGTCTTCTCCCCAGAAATCAAAGGGCAAATGTTTGGCTTTTCCTGTTTGAGCTGCTGATGTCCCGCATTCTCACACCCATTTCTGTTTGCGTCCCACGGGTTGGACTTCTACCGACGGTGATAAACGTCCCAGTCATTAGTCAGTGCTGGAGCAGAGCTGCTCAATCGCACTGACGGTGACACTGACATGCGTTGGTGTTGCTGCTGTTTGAGTCTCAGTTATGATGCGACAGAATACAAGTTTTCTTCATTCGCATCATTTCCATTTTAAAAGATGATGGAAAATCGATTGCCAGCATGTGTAATTAAAGAATTCATTCACACTGTGTGAGCAGTTTGCATCGCACATTTAAATCCAAAACCTTGAAATGGCAACTTTATACAACCCAGTTTTTTAAAAGGTTGGCCGACTCATAAAAGGTGAATTAAACAATCTCCATAGTGATTCTCAAGCTCATATTCTGTCACGCAAATAATCAAATGTTTAAACTGAGAAATTTTGTCTTTATCACAACTTCTACAGAAATCTGAACAAGCAGCGGATTCAAAAGCACCAAATAAGAAAATGGCAGGAAATGCGACTGTAATGCGACAAAGAAATCCTATGTTGACTGAACCATATTTTCATGATAACACCATCCTTTGTCCAAGTGATTCATTCTGAAACACCTGATCACAGGAGCACAAACGATCAAGGAAGCATCAGTGTCTCTCAAGAACTCAACTCTCAGAAAAGCTCCATTGTTTGAGTTTTAAGTGCCGTCTGTCGCCTAACAGCACAACCGTCTCGTGTTTACGTCCGCCCTTCTTTTCTCTCCGACGCTTGTGAGCTTCCTTTATGCCGGCATGTCAACAAACAAGCAGGTTAGGCGACCTCTCGTGTGTGTTTGCTGGTGTACACGGTCCTGTGCAGTAAGAAGTTTCCACAACTTGAGGGGACGTCTATATTTCTAATTCATAGTCCTAACACTGGGTCGGGGAGGACCACCGGGTGCTATCAGCCACACTGGCTGTTTGAAGTCTGGGATGATAATGGTGGTCCGACAGTCAGAGGCTTGTTCTGCTATTTTGGCCCGAACAGAGCTATAGATAAAGAGTACGTGAAAACATTTCCTGCTTCTTCTCTCAGTGGCGAGCGTGCGCGGGGTCTTTGTGGAGCCTCCTCAAGCCGTCACCTCCCAGCGCTCCCTCGCAGAGACTCAGACCCGGCTCCCCTGCCACTACCAGGCGGAGGAAGGGGAGAACGTGGTGCAGGTCACCTGGTTCAAGCAGACCAAGGACGGCAGCAGGGAACAGATGATCACGGCCCACTTCGTGGATGGCCACACAGGTATGTTGGTGGTGACCGCTCGCGCCAAACACGGGTCTCGGGCAAAAGAGCCTGTTCAGTGAATATTGTGTTGGAATCTGTGTCGAGCTGCAGGACCCTCTGCAAAGTCAAAGGTTTTTTTTCCTCAGTCCTCAGCTGAAAGTTTTGTTGTTTCAGAGTTTGGACGTTACTCCGGCCGGGTGAAGTTCGAGAGCAGCAGCCCGACGCTGAACTCGGCTCTGCTCATCCCCAGCACGGAGGAGTCGGACGAGGGCAGCTACACCTGCCACCTCTCCACCTTCCCCAACGGAAACTTTGAGAGACGCATCAAACTCACCGTCTGGAGTAAGAGCCATCGCCGTTCCTCTCCTCTCTCCCACACCTCTCTAATCCCATCAGAGCTTCTTTAATGACATTCAAACCATAATCATCTTCGTGGAATAGGAGAAAAGCTGCCAGCGTGTCCACAAAGATTTTTACCGACACTTTATTTTCTGCTGTTGCAAAATACAGAACAACTCTTGGAAGGACAGTAGAAAACATTAGTGCTTCATGCAGACGATGCATGGTTTTCTTCAGGACACGTTGGTGGTACATTTGAGTGAAGAGAATTTTAAGATCAGGTGAGACCAGGTTTGAATGACGCTATTTTAGACTCCGAGCAGTTCAAAAGCCTTAAATCACTGTTGTGTGCTGAAATCAAGGAACAGGTGGCCGACACAAACAGGCCCCACTGCCTCCAGAAATCTCCTCATCTCGCACCGGGAGGTTTTCAAAAGAGAAGCAGGTTTCGATGTTACTGGGTCATTTCCCTCTAGGTTTCTGTCCAACCTCTCAGCCATCAGCCATGGGAACGCTCCGAGCAGATGGATCCTGAGGTGAATCCTCCGGGTGATGCGTTTGCTTCCAAACCACTTTCTCGTTAAGCTGTCAGTCATCAGCGGTGACAGTGTGCGTGCTTCGACACGCCACAGATCCGACGATCCAACAGAAATGCACAGACTGATCACCAACAACCTGCAGCACTGCTTTGCCTTCATGTTCAACCTAAAACTGTGAACTGCTGGTCTGCATTAGACGTCAATGAATCAAAGCAGCTGTTGTCAAAAAAAAATAACCCGAACCCTCAAAAACTGCAAAGTGGAGAAAAAAATTCCTTTTTAGTTCATTGTACCAACTTTGAATAACATTTAGCTCTTTAACATTTATGTAAAACTATAAAAAAAAATGTCAAAGGTTCTCTAGAGATGCTACAGGATGCTTGTTGGAGAATTTTTTAGAAGCGATTCAAACAGAAATGGAAAAAAAACATTTGAAATTTTGAATAACGTCATTTGTTGCCATTATAATGAATATCTGTACATCTTTATTTTTATAGCAGTACAAACTCACACATGCTAATTGCTGATCTCTAACTCACACTACTCAATTTATTTGACAGTTTTGTCATTTGTTTAGCTGAGACAGAGAAATTGAGCCGAGGTTTTGGCTGTTAAGTGCACGTATGTCTGAAGCAGAGTGATGTCGTGTTTTTCTGTATCCGTCTGTGAAGTTGTTTTCCACAAGATATGCCCTTTGCTTTGTTCTATTAATCCATAATGGTTATTTTTGCTGAGGCTCAGTGCTTTGTGTATTATTAATCCAAACACAATCCGAAAGCTTTGATCAGGCACCGAGTGTTTACGACCGTAACGACTGAGCTGTGAATCACAGTCACGTTGAACCAGTTGGAGACCGTCTGTACCGAGGCTGTAATGTTTACTCAGAAACATTGCTCATGATGAACTTGTCACTCAGAGTTTGTTTCTACTAACCTGGTGGATTTTTCACATCGTAAAATCCCACGACGTTGATGAGTCACAGAAGTTGACAAATGTTCACAAAGGTTTTAGAGAAATCCTACTTTTTTAAGGTTTACTTTGATTATACTATTTAACAGTTTATTCATTTCGATCTGTCGCAGAACTTTTTGTAAATTGGTTTCACAAATAAGAGATTTTTTTGACCAAAACTGAAATGAATTTCTGTTCAGACTTGTGAACCAATCACTGAAATAAGCAGCAGGATCTTTGAACAGAGCCACAAGATGACCTAAATTAACTCTGTCTTCAACAGGATGCTTTCCATTGAATTCTCAGGCATCAGTTTGACCCAGAGCTCACTCTGACTCTCCTCTTGTGTGCAGTATCGCCCATCTCCTCCCTGGATCCGGTTGTTGTTACGGAGGGCGAGCCGTACCGTGTCGTAGCTTCCTGCCGGGCGGTCGGACGCCCGGCTCCCCGTCTCTCCTGGGACACCGACCTGCCAGGGCAGGTCCAGGAGCGCACCAACGAGGGGGGGTCCGTGTCCAGCTACTACTCGCTGCACCCGCTGCGCAGCATGAACGGGAAGAAGCTGGACTGTCTGGTCTCGCATCCCACTCTGGAGCAGCCACGCAGGATCCCCAACCGCCTGGTGGTCCAGTGTGAGTACAGCAGAAGCTCTTTGGTTGAAGGGCAGGAAAAAGAGAATGAAATAGAAACTCAATAGAGTAAACTGGCATCTGAAGCACAGCTGGTCTGAGTGCAGAAATGTTGGTTATTGGGCTCAACATCAGTGTGAGGGAAAAAAAAGTTTCTTCTATATATGAGGAAATCCTTTGTGTTTACGTGTCAGACCCCCCGGATGCCACCATCTCCACGTCTCCAGGAACTTTGTATGTGGGTACGGAAAATGCCGAGCTGCTGTGTGAAGGCGGGGGACAACCCAAACCTCAAGACATCACCTGGACACGGTACTGTTACCCTCACTTCCGCTGCTCATACGTGTCTGTAGTCCAACTCTGTCTGGCTGCCAGCAAGACTGACAATTACATGTTAATGCACACTACTGCAGTAATACCTGTGCTGCTCAGTTGCTCTTTACATTCCCCTGGAATGTGACTCAAATCCTTGATAAGCCACTAACACACATGCGCTCCAGCTAATAACAAAGAAGTGTGCTTGAATCTAAAGATGGGCGTCTTTCTCGCTGGCCTCAATTCACTGAGGAAGAAAAGCGGTGGTGTCCTGTTGCGAAACTTGAAGATAGAAAAAGGAGGAGGAGGGGGGACACATTTTCACACGAGGGAGGGAGCCAGCAGCACAAGGAAGAGCAGGAGACACATGCTAAGCATTTAATCATAGTGCCATGCTTTAAATATCACTGTAATGCCTGGTAAAACACAGGGTCTGCACTTTAATTAGAGATACTCTACCAGCCATTACAGCTCCGCCTGTGCACACAGGGATCGAACGCTGAGAGCAAAGTGGAGGATTCTTCAACCGTGAGACAATCGTCGAATCTTTATTAAAACCGATCTGGAGAGAAACTTTTGCATCCCCAAAAACTTTGTAGCAGACGACGATAGAAACTCCCAGTGACTCCGACAGTGTTTCAGTTACCTTACAGACACCTGTGAGGTATTATTTTTGCCAGCAGATTGAGGAAATGAATCAAATCTCCTGCCTCTACGTCACTGTAACACAATGCAGATGGTCTTATTTACTCTGCATTCAAATCCAAACAGAAATTACATCAAGTGGTTCATATCTGGTTTACGTGCAGGATTATTGACCATAGATGCAGTCTCACACACTTTCACATTGAACACAGTTCATTCAAATTGGTTAAGTAGAAACAAGACTTCAAAACAAGTCATTTGTTGTATAGAAGAAGCCAAATACAATTTTTCCAGTTGGAGACGGATTTGCTGTTTTACAATGAACATAATAATGGTCAGTATTTCTTGCTCACTGTCTCCCGGGAAGAAAGAAGCAGCACTTTACACAAGATGACCGAGTATTTATTCAAAATCGAGTTGTTTAGTTTAGATGCAGTCAGCCTTCTTGCACAGATCTTGTGATTAGTCCCTCACAAAGATTCAGTAAGCAGAACAGATAAGAATCTTTTTGGCCACTGAGGGTGTGTTACTCACCTGAGCGGTATCGTTTTCAACCATCTACTCTGTGTCAAACGCAATCTCCACCTGTAGCTGGCTCATAAAAGGCTGGTCAGAGAAGCCAGGCGGGGTTTTGTGGAGAGAAATCTGAGCTGGCCCCAGTTTGGGGGTAAAGCAGCAGCTAAATAGATGCTGCGGCAGCACAGCGAAACCGGTGGGCAACATGACCCCTCTCAGTGGACCTGCTCAGAAACTGGTGCTCCTTTATGTGGCCTGCGATGTCTGCGCCTGCACAGTGTGGGACTCTGCTGCTGGGCTCACTAATATCCCTCCAACCTAGTGTTTATTCGGTCCGTGCAGATCAATGGGTGCAGGCAGTAAGCTCAGCTCGTTTTGGTTCAGGTGCATGCAAATTGATGGTTACACTCTGTGGTGAACTTGATCCCGTAGAGTGTTTATTTAGCCAGTTAGCTTCCGGGATACAAACCAGTTGCTGCATTTAGTGTTGCTCTGAGCTGATGTCATTTGATATTTGTGCGTTTCTTGTTCTCATCATAAAAACTAGAATTGAACTTTGTCCTTTTGCTTTGCCAAGATGAGTCACAGCTATTGTTGTGTGCAGTGACTCATCGGTTTCTATTTTGTTCAACTCCTTGGATCCTCGCTGCAAATTAAACACGACAAATTTCTCTTGTCGTAAACAGGAAGGAAGGAGATCTCCCAGATGGCGTGTCTGTGGTGGGGGAGAAGATCATTTTCAGGAGGACCCTTCGCTCCAATGACAGCGGGGTCTACGAGTGTGTGGTCAAGAACAGTGTGGGAGTCGGAAGATCTGAGTTTGTGTTGACTGTTTCAGGTAAATTCAATAGGATTACAATGGAAAGTCCTCCATCTCTCTGTGCTCTGTTTATCTTCTAAATTAAAGGAAAGTCCTTGCTGATTATTTAAAATCTTCAAAAACCTCACGTTTTATAACAAATGTGGAAATATAGAGAAGCATTGTTTTAAAGCTAAATGTAAAAATGTGCTGCCCCCTTGTGATGGATAGCTATGTAGTCAGAGGTCAAACAATTACAGGAAGTTGTCCACTTGACGTGGTTTTGTTTGTATTTATTCACATGAGGACGTCATCAAGTGTTTTCATCTCCCTTGTCCAGAGAAATCTCTGTTTGTCGACGATAATCTGTTCCTCATCATCATCGGCGCGGCAGCCGGGGGTTTGGTCTTGCTCCTGGTCATCATCATCCTGGTGGTCAACCGCCACCATCGCCACAGAAACCGAAAACTGGAGATGGAGCTGAGTGAGAAAAAGTGAGTTGAGCCCTTTTCCCCCGAGGGAGCCACTTTGTGAGAAACCAGAAAACACTTGTATTATTAACCTCTTTTGTGCTCGGAGATCCATTAATAATGTTTTGGTTATTAGGAGCCATTTAAACTGTTCAAACACACTTCTCGACACCCCATTGTAACATAAATCCTTCAAGTATGCTGCCTTTTTTTTCCCCAGGGAAGAAATTAACAACATCTCCAGACAAGCGTCATTCAGAAGGCTGAACTCTGTCAGCTCAGACCCCAGACTGCTGGTACAAACACGACACAGACACACAAGCTCTCCTGCTGAACAACAAAACCAAACCAAAAAACACCTAAACACACTGTGACACACCCACCACGATCTGGTGCAGCAAAGGCCGATGATTACAGGCTGCTGCAGCTTAGTGCAAATAACAAGCAGTGTTGAAAGATTCATATCATTAATATTCCAGTCTTTAGGATTCAGTGTGTGTATTTACTGTTATTGCTTATGTTCAACCTTATGGACTGTCTCTATTCTTGCCAGGGTGACGATTACGCCCTGCTGCGAGTAGATAGCCGAATGAAAAACAGCGAAATGTCTCTGGTAAGTACTGAGCAAATGGGAAAGGTGCTTGATGAACTCGGGTAACTGTGTTGTCTGACGGCGTCTTCTGCAACTTTACTTTCCTGAAGGAGCGTCCGATCTACAAGGGCAGCCAGTCCACTCTGGTTGGGAAGTGGGCCCCCCCGGGAGGAGTGGAGGTGGACGAGCTGGGACGTCCCGTGGTTTGGCACGACGGCAGGGAGAGCCTGAGAGGAGCGGAGACGGACGGAGAGAAGGAGGAGCGCAGGAGGAGGGTGGAGTCGTACCTGAAGAGCAGCAACATGTCGCTGGTATGTGTCAGCCTCTGAGAGATGACTGTGAAGAGACTTGTGTTTTGTTTGGAGGGCGTCTTTTGGTAACACAGCACTTAATATGTGAATTTGTATCGTAATTGAGGGCGTCATGGAAATGGCGTCATGGAGACGGTGCAAAAAAAGCAAGGAGCAAAACAAAAACCAATCACAACAATCTTTCTTGGAGTCCGCACACTCACTGGAGTTTGATGTGCTACAATGGGAAGTGTTTCTTTCGTGACGCGACTGCTCCCAGTTACATTATTTCAGTCCAAACTAAACACTCTGTCTGTCAGCTCAGTGACATTTGCATCCAGCAGAAAAAAAGTACAGTTATGTTTATGATGTTTCTACCAGGACTCAGGTCTTCCTTCATCTTTGGTTCCTCTGAAGGCCCAGCAGGACGATGGCCTGGGGCCCGCAGACCCCAGCCTGGCCCACCTCAGGCAGGGCGGCGCTCCCCCCGAGGGGGACTGGGCTCCCACCCCATCTGTAGCAGAGGGACATGATGAGGAGGAGGACAGCAGCTCCTACCAGCTCTCAGAGGCTCTCTCCACCCACTTTTACTTGAGTAAAGGTGTCCTGAGGCCTCGGCCGCATTCCAACGCCATTCTGCTGCACCCCAGAGGACAAATAATCTAATGCTCAGACTTTCCACAACATGAAAACTGAAGTCACGTCTGCATCTTCACACCAATATGAACCTTATTCCATGTTTTGAATGCAGTGAGTGGAGAGTTTGGCTCAGGAACATCCCAATGCTGACAATGTTTTGCCTTTTTGTTTCTGTTGGATTACGATCCTGACAACATGGAAAAGGTTATTCGCTGTTTTTGGGACTTTTTAGACCATCGTCAGTTCGACTATGAAATCAAACGAAGATGATGGACTTAAACCAAAACGGCAACTGAGGATGTTGTGCTTGACAACAAAGCAACTCGACGACAAGAATGAGTGTGAACTACCAATGAAAGTCACGTTGCAGGGAAAGCTCCTCCTTCCTCTCATCTCAAACATCCACGGCGCCTCCTGTCAAACTCGTTTTACTGAGCTCGGTGCAAAATTCCAGCTCGCGCTCGAAGCCTCTGATCCACTGCTGGAGTGAAAGTTCAGCATACAGAGATCCTCTCATTCCTGTCACCTGTTTACATCAGAGACGTATGAAGATGACAACATAGCAGAGACAGAAAAGCAAAGGATGATTGAGTTGTACTTCACGTCTTATTGATTACATCTTGGATGCACATGTGGATTTTTGTGTACTTGTGTAAATTGTGTTTATATACTGTCAGCAACGTCCACCTGCAGCTTGCTAAAGGCAGACAAGCTCGTAACATGAGGACTTGAACAACAAGAGTTCATTTTTGTTCACTGATGGAATGAAATTTTTCACCAAGTTCACATCAGAACTACAATCGCTGCTGTTCACCAACGGCAGACGTGATGACGTGTAAATACCTTCTGTAGAAGAAAAAAACAGTATTTGGTCGCGACACTGTAACAGACTTTTTGTAATAAATTGCAAACGCAACTTGTGATTGTGGGTACATTCATACTGAATAGTGCAACAAATGGAGCCCTTAAACCAAAGTGATCTTTCTTCATTCTCGTTCGAGTGATCATATGAGCGCGTTTTTCTTCCCCATGAAGCTCAACATGGCAGGCTCCGCCCACCCATCTGTTTTGATGGACTTTTTTACTGAAGGTTAACTTTTTCAAAGTTTTTTTCAGATATCATTCCCATTGTTTTATTCCATTAAGAAAAGTTAAACACAATTATGCACAATTTACATATTTTATATGCAGTTTTTTAAAATCTATGAATTCCATGAAAATTTTCATTTTTTAATTCTGATTTTTTTTTTACATTTCACATGATCTTCAGGGACTTCTGTTCTGTATTGAGCATAATGCTTTAAAAAAAATAATTTTTAGAAATGTGAGGAAATATAATTGATGAAGTTTATGGTTATAATAACATTGTGATATTTATCTTCACATTATAAAATAAATCGTTCACTCTGGAGGCTTGTGTGATGGTGGCAGGATTACTCCCTGTGAACTGTTTCATCATCACATCAGACAAACTGCACTTACAGGTAGAATCACGTGCACCTCATTGTTCTGCTGTCGTTCTCTGTAGATGTGTTGGAGGAGTTCACACAGACTCTGGTGGAGCCCTTTGACTTATCTTCCTCCTGCTCGTCTCCTGCAGGAAGACCCACAATATCTGTGTGATGAAAACCTCCCAAACAGCGCCACCTTCCTCTCACAGACCTGCATGGAAAACAGTTGCATCTCCAATAATAAAGAAAAGTCGTGTTTGAACAATCACATTTTAATGTATATATTAGATTTCATACACAAAGAAATATTTGCGTATAGGTCATAACTATCAAAAATAAAGTATCTTTAAATGTTATGTTTTCTATAATTGGACATGTTCCCCACTCATTTTTTATACAACTGATTCCATATAAAGGTGATGGGGGGGCTGATCTCAGCTGAGGGGCGAAGGCAGAGTGCAGCCTGGACAGGTCGCCAGTCCATCACAGGGCAGACACACATTCACACATATAGCACATACAGACACTTAGGAGTCGCCAGTAGAACTTAGGTCTGTATTTCGGGGGGGGGGGGGGGGGGGGGGGGGGGGGGGGGGGGGGGGGGGGGGGGGGGGGGGGGGGGGGGGGGGGGGGG
>JAUESF010000041.1:16175620-16187194 GCA_032274765.1 Malacoctenus tetranemus
CACATGAAATGTCACCAACCAGTGGAGCCTTCAGGCTGCCCAACCTGCTAAACTGTGGGTGCTTCCGGTTTACACTTGATATCTTTTCTGCCCTCTAGCGGTCACAAAGTGTAACGCGCATCTTCACAATGAGGGATTTTTGTTTTATTATAATGAAAAATGACACGCAGAGAATAAACCTGATTAAAGCTGGTCCGTTGTAGATCCAGTGAGTGGGTCACATCTTAAAAAATGCAGAGTGTACAAATCTGACTTCGTCACATTTTTTCCAGTTTGTTTTGTCATATCTCAATCCAACAAGAACTGACTCGTGAACTGTGAGCCCACAATAAACTTTTGAATATTTATGTCTCAAAGTTAGATTTCCATGCATACATTTGTGAGACCTGCTGCATGTTGACATCAAGTAAAACTCCAACAACAAGGCTAAATAATGTTCAATAAAAAAAACACATAAAAAAATTTAAAAACAAAAGTGAAAAAGAAATATTTTTTGGATTTTTAAAAAAAATATTTATAATCGAAGATCCAAACACAAATATTTGTTTCGGCATTGAAGATGATTGTCACGACCCAAATTCAGCAACAAGTGAGTTTCAATATTGCCAATGCACGACAGTTGGACAGTTGCTCTTTCACCATTGTACATAGATGTCACATTCAGCATGTTTCTCCTTTTATTGAACCCTGTCACTAAAACGCTGCAGTGATGCAGGTTTGAGAGATGCAAAGTATACCTTTTTCCCCTCCTTTTCTCAGCAGTTTGTAGTTTGAATGGTGTATAAATACTATAATGTATCTGTAATGAGATGAAAATACATGACTGCTTGAATGTCCACATTTACACAGAAAAAAACGATTGTATATTAACATTCTTAATGTCTTTATATGAGCTTTATAAACAGCAAACAGGCCGCACTAGACAACCACCATTGGGCTGTTTTTTGTAAGGCCGACTGTAACTGCAGCGAGTGAATAAAGAGAAGAACAGGAGATTAGTCCTCGCCCCGTAAACCACCTGTTATGCCGAGATCAGATCCCACTGTGTCCCCTTCCTGTGTGACGGTGCAGCTTCACCAACGCTGCTTTTCCACTTCACTCCACAACGCTGTTCGACTCCGCTCGACTCGGTCAAAGGTCCTAAAAGTCAGTTCTAAGTGAGTTCTCGTTCCTTTTTCTGCAAAACTTAAAAAAAAAATCAGGAAAAAAATGCAAATGTGCTCAATGAAACAATGTTCTGTGTTGTTGTTGTATGTTACTTTCACAAACTTGATGCACATCAGCAAAAATTTAACAAATTGATTCCCCCAAAATTAGGTCTGAATTGAGCCCCCCGCGACACAATGATGAACAACAATTACCTCACAGACAAACTGCTTTAAACACGGTCGGAGCCTTTGGCTCGGTGGGCACAATTATAGGAACATGTTGGTTGGGTTTGGCCGTTATCGTGAAGATCGATCTCGGCATTAAGCTCTGCTGATTCTACTAAATTAACAGCACTACCACTTGTATCTTTTTATTACCATACAGATCAGTTTTAAACTGTGTCTAACCAGGGCAGTGATGACTGGAAACACAGTTTCCTCACAACCAGGAGACTTGTCTCTAACCCCCACGCCCCCCCCACCACCACCACCACCACCACCACATGTCCCCTTCAACCGTGAACCCAAACGCTTCATGTATCAGTGGCGTCTCAGGAGTTTGGAGAAGAACCCAGAGGAGGCCGGCTTGTCACCTTTGACCTCTTTGCTCTGATCTTTCTCTGCTCCCAGCCCCAGCTCCCCCTCCAGTTGTTCCAGCTCCGACTGGTCCAGCAGCTCAAAGTCCTCCACCTCACTGTCGGACTCCTCCGCCAGCTCCAGCAGCCCGGCTGACTCCGGCAGCCTCAGCTGCTCGGGGCCTTCACTCGGCACCGTGAGGCCGACTGCTGCTTCTATCCTCTCCTGGATGGCTGCGGTGACGGCAGCGGTGATGACGTCACTCGCCATCTGATTGACCAAATCCACAGCTTTGTTGGCTGCCTGGTCGGTGCGAGGTATATGGGTGGAGCTGGTTGGCTGTTGGTGCCGGGGTGGAGAATAAGGAAGGCCGAGACTGAGGTCGTCGTCGTCGTCGCCGTTGGTTGTCGCACCGTTGTCAAGTGAAGGGAACTCTGGGAGGCCTCCAGTGAAGGCCTCTTCTCTGTCAAGGTCTGCGAGGTAAATGTGCAAAATCGTTTGTTACAATCTTAAGTAGAAACTAAAGCAAGGCTGTCGGACCAAAAGCATGACAAGTCCAACGCACCGTCTGAGTTCTCAGTCTGTGGTGTGTGTCCCTCTGACAGGTTGAAAGTGCCGTTGTCTGTCCACGTCACGTCAGACACCTCTGTGTCCGATACGGACATTTCTTTACAGACCGTAGAGTCGAGCTGGAAGAGGAAAAACAAGAAGGAGTCCGATTTTTAAATTGCAAAAACAAGACGGATCCTCTCATTGGTGGATTCAAACGTGACAGGGTGATGACACAAACGCCTCGATCCACGCCCTCCACATTTACGTGTGAAACTACAGCAGGTAGCGTGACAGTGCGTTTATACGACCTGCTTTTTATCCAGCAGACGGAACTTTAGATTGATTTGAAACTTTGGGGAGTTCTTGTGAGAGGTCAGTCAGTTGAACGCTGTCAAATGTTGATGGTAAAATGCGCTCTTACTATTTTATCTTACACTGAGTCCATCGAGTCAATTGTAGAAGCAGTCTGAGGCCTGCTGCCATGACGACTCTTCAGTCTGCACTGCATCCACGACAACTCTCAGTGAACTTAATCTGTGTATGTGGCGAAGGATAAAACTGAAAGCAATGCTGGCATCAACGTTAGTGCCTGCTTTTTCCTGCTGATTTGGATCATGTGAGCTGAATGTCATTGGCTTCGTCGACGCCGTGTCTGTCAGCAGAGGTGTAATGAGATGAACACGAAGGGGATGGCGGGCCAACCTTGGGAAACATGGACGAGAGGTCAGACTCGATGCCCTCTTTCTCAGTCTGAGTCTGCAGGAGTCTCTTCTCTGAAAGGAGAAAACATAAACACATTCATTTAGGTTTCCACAACGATAATAAGGTCAGAAAAGAAATAAAGAGCCTTGACACACATGGGACATGGGACACACATGTTCACATGGGACAAGTAATCACTCTTCCATGAGTTCTTTGCGCAAACGATTTTATATCATACAAAGTCGAAACTAATATAATATAACTAGTATAACTAACATAAGCAACACCATCCCATTATTCTGGGGGCAAAGAGTTCCCATGATTGTCACACACTTGCATAGTAGCCAGTTATATCGTGCATAGCTGTCTTCAATGTTGGAATATTCACCATGATTCTCCTTGATTTTTTTAAAGAAGTCCCCGATGCCAAAGTCCAGCTTCTGCAGAACTGGCTTCAGCCACAAACTGGCCTCATGAGACGAAACCAGAGGCCACAGGAAGACGCCCAGCACTTCAGAGACATTAAGAAAGGAAGTAAGTATCCATTCGCATTAAAGCTCTGCACATAAAAGCCATTAGAAATCATGTAGGTTCTGTATCATCAATGACATGGATCAACATCAACCCTTTGCTCAGATGTGGATTTTTCAACATATGCTGATGACACACAGCAATGTGCATGTGTCAGCTGCAGCTACCTGATGCAATACATGCGTTCTGGTTCTGTTTATTCTTGTAATACTCTTTTCACTTGCAAAAACGGTGCTTACTCACCCAAAATATATGAGATAACAATCCCTGGAATGTAGCGTCCTAAGACAGCGAAGAAAGTGCACAAACTGCAAACCAGGAGGCAAAACTAAAGCAGGGAAAAACAACAGTAAGAGACAAGAACGTCAGTTTTCGTGACAAACGTTTTTTTCTCAACATATTTCCTCCTGGCTTCATCACTGAACATCACAGGCTTTAAAGAAACGTATCCAAGAGGTCTGAACAGTTAATGAGAAAGATGTTAGACTTCATCGGCATTCTCTTCCCCACCTTCCCCGGGTTCTGCTGCTTGAAAGCCGACGTCTCCTGGAGGAAAACTCTGAGGGAGTCGCTGGGCTGGAGTCCAGATCCAGATCGACTGCTCTGGCCTGAGTCGATGATCTCCCAGCTGCAGGGAGGAGCAGCATGGGGACAAAATCCATCATACTGAAGACAAAGTGCAGGTTCACACTAAAAAGTCAAATTTTGAGATGAACCGCTAAAAAAAGTGGTTTTCCCCTTTGAAACGTTATGAAATGCTGAACCTCTGGCCAAACATTACAAAGAAACCAAGCACAATAGAGGCACCTTTCACCACCTTGCAGTCACTGATGCAGCATATATAGAGACTCCGCTTTGAAAATAGAGCCAGCATGTGAGACAAATAAAAAGGATTTACACTGTTTAGTCAGGGAAAATAAAGTCATACTGGGTGGAAGGTATTCGATAAAATTTAGCTCAAGCACGAAGCCTCTCCCCTGCAAATGTCATTGTCTAAATTAGGAGGCCCACAATAACACTGAGTGCTTTGAATGCCGCGACAATGCTGGAAATACCAGGTGACCCCAAGAGGGATGAAAACTTTCCCCTCCGACAGAGAGGAGGTTCCCGGACATCCTCATCTTCCTTTCATCACAAATATCTCAAATGTGAAACACAGACGAAACAAATGAAGACATGATGATGTTGATAAAACTGCGAGCATACTGGAGTCTAACTCTGAACTTCTGTCTTATTAATATAAAGTCAAATAAATGATTCACATAACACAAGTCAACATTAAAGGGAGCAATGAGCTCCAGTCGCTTCGTATAGAAACAGGTTTCAGGGATCTCATGAGGATGAAAGCAACGTTTGGACGAACAAACTACATGACTGCATTTCCACAGGAGTATACGACGAGGAACACCCCAACAAGATGAGGAGCAGATGTGAAGCAGTCGTGTGAGAAAAAAACGAGAGTGAAACAGTGAACAAAAAAACAGCAAAAGATGAAAAAGAAGAGGCCAAATATACAATCTATTCGTCAGTCTCTAATTGGAAAGACAGTAGCGGCCTGAGCAGGGTTCATCGCTTTAAATAACAATAAACTAAAATTACAAGTCCAGCTGAGGATGGAAACTCCACGTCCTGTGAATGCAGCTGCTGTGGGAACAGCTGGTGTGAAGTCAGCGTGGAGCTCCCGTTACCACAACAGGCGAGCAGCTTCCTTCCAGTGGCGCAGCCAGTGCTGTTCGCTGTCGAAACATCCCACATGATAACACACATCAGTGGACGGACTGCCCTGCAGGAAAACCCCGCCCGACGACACTCAGTTGGATTTCAGTCAATATTTCAGAGAAACGTGTTATTTGAATGAGAATAGAGAGGCTCATGAGATGGGTTAAAATTCTACTCTGAAAGTTAGAAGCTGTTTCTTAAAGGACGTGAGACAAGAGGGCGAGCGTATGACCACATTTCCAGGAAGAGATCGGTTTTATTGCGTCGCCTCTGACACGTCTTCCCCTCCCGCTGGCATCTCTCCAGGGGGACGTTTGGCATTTGAAGTGCTGTGAATAATAAGTTGTTGGCAGCGATGCAAGTAGTTGGACTTTCTAACAAGCGACGTGATCGCCCTTTATCACCGTTTCAATCCAACATTTGCGGAACGAGCGTGCAAACTCTCTTCACTTCGAACTCTACAAAAAAAACAGTCATGCAACAACTCAAAAAGCCCAAAACATTCAGCTGTTCAATCCTCCGTCACCGTGCCGAGCTACGTTTTTTTGCCAAGTGAGACCTCAGATCACGTTGCTGTTAAATGTGAACACACAATTTGCACTAAATCAAATATACTTTCACTCCACAAGTCTCTTCAATCCAAAAACACTGCAGGATTAAAACCAAAAAAAGTCAAATGAAACCACTCGAGCCTTCTTCATCTCTGGTTTATTGCCCACTTTCCTATGCTTGAATTCAACCCTTTGTTGTGCGTTCAAGTAGGGCGTTTGGTGATTGACAGTAATTTTAATTAGTTGCTAAGCAACAAACATATACGAATTACAATTACCAATTATAATTTAATAATTTCGAAGCACCAATTGTTGGGATCTCCAGCAAGTTGAGTTGGTGACGAGAAATCAATCAATTGCAAGGCAAAAGTATGTAAATTATAATCATCAATTACAATTCTAAATGATTTCGGGGCACCACCCTGTAAACGGGGATCAATGACCAAACCAATCAGTCTAAAGTAAAAAGATTTATCAAAGAAATCACTAAATTGAAGGATAAGATCGAGCACTGACCGTGCAACCAGTAGTTACCGTGGTAATGTACACAATAATCACACAAAGCTTCTTATTCTACAAATCGTTTATTACAATGTACTCAGGTACAATACACACCGTGGATAAATGCTAAGCTAAAGTTGACAGTTAAAATATGCAAGAAGTCACCCGTAGCAATCAACAGCAACGTCAGGCACAAGGGGTCAGAGTGTACCTGAGTCCCAGTGCAGAGATGTACAGAGGAGTGTTGATAAGCATTCGGGTGTGGTGGAGTGTGTGAGGTAGAGAAGGGTGTCAAACAAAATGGCGGGCGTGAAAGTAAACAAACAAAATGGTGACACGAACAAAAACGGCGGACTGGACGTGACAAAACGGCGGACTGGACATGACCCTCGGCAAAATGGCTGCAGCAAGATGGCGGACTTAGCTACGTCACGCTGCCTAGCGCAGTGAAAGGCACATGGAGCAGCGACTCCGCTTGCTCCACGTGCCTTTCACTGCACACACATGGTGGTACCAAGCGAAACTGGGCCCTTGAATGCTCGCACAAGGGCTAGCTCTGCTGAGTTATGTGCCCAGCGATGGTCGTCACAGACTCCGGATACCATGAAGAGATGGTGTGTATGTGAACATGCAATTAGTGGAGGACAGAGACAGAGAGAGAGAGAGAGAGAGAGAAGCACATTCAAGAGAACAGGCGGCTAGGCAGCGTGATGTAGCTAAGTCCGCCATCTTGCTGCGGCCATTTTGCCGAGGGTCACGTCCAGTCTGCCATTTTGTCCCGTCACGTCCACCATTTTGTTTGTTTATTTTCACGTCCGCCATTTTGTTTGACACCCTTCTCTACCTCACACACCACCACACCCGCATGCTACACTCGTGTGCTAAAAGTAGCACATTGATTGTGTTGAAAAATGTAACACATTATTTGTGTTAGATTTTTAGCACATTAACTGTGTCAAATATAACACAAAATGTGTTGTCCTTATATAGACACATTATTGTGTTGGAAATTGACACAGTTTGTGTTAATATTAACACATCTGTTTTAAGAGTGTACGTGAGAGCGGAGCCTTACGGCTGCCAAGAGGGGAAGATCCCCGTCCACGCTGTACACCACGATTGGGCCGCAGTTTCACCCTGGACGAGGGGAAACTGTGAACTGTTTTGCCAGACTGTCTTTTCGGATTTTGCAGGCAGCCAGACGGCTACCTGCTGGGAGAAAAGACTTTCTCCTCCGGGTGACTCCGCTGGTTCCTCGCTGCCCATCGAAACCAGCCGAATTCACCCTCCTGCAGGACGCTGCAGAACAGCCCCGCACATTTCCTATCAAGGATCGGAACATTTCCTATCAAGGATCGGAAACTCCGGGAAGCACGCTAGTCGCAGCAAGCCACATCAAGTAAGAGGCTTTGTGTCTGGGCAGAGACTGTTAACATCATCTTAACTTAGCGTGATCTGTGTTCGCAAAGAAACTGTTGCCGTGTCCGGTTGTTTCTTTTGCTTGTCTGTTTCCAGGACCACCGGGTCCCTCCATAACTAAAGCTGTTGCCGCTAGAAGCCGTGTTGTTGATCCGTCGGATTAGCATCGGGCTACTAGCCGTCTGTGTCGAGTTTAGGCCGCAAGAGGCTAACCGCCCTGCTGTTTACCTCAGGCCACCGAAGAGCACACGCTTCTCTCTCGCTCTCTCTCCTCTACTAACGCCACACCCATCACGCACACGTACATACACATGGCGCTACACCCTTTCATTGTGTGTTCCTGGAGAAGAAATCCTTTAACTTTAGACTGATTGGTTTGGTCATTGATCCCCGTTTACAGGGTGGTGCCCCGAAGTTATTTAGAATTGTAATTGATAATTATAATTTACATACTTTTGCCTTGCAATTGATTGATTTCACATCACCAACTCTACTTGCTGGAGATCCCAAAAATTGGTGCCTCGAAATTATTAAATTATAATTGATAATTGTAATTCATATATGTTTGTTGCTTAGCAACTAATTAAAATTATTGTCAATCACCAAGCACCCTACTTGAACGCACAACACCTTCTTTGCTGCAATCAAACTTTCCTCCCATGACATCATGTGTCAGCTGAGCTGCAGACCACAAGAGGCCAAGAGAAGCGACAGTATCTCATACACACCCACCTGACCCAAACATCCGGCCTTGTCTCACATAACCCTTATGACGAAAGGTCAAGCCACTGCTCCCCTCTCGACTTCCAGGCACATGCCCTGGTTGGAGGCTGCTTTCCAGAGAACATGACAGGCCGAACATGTGACAGCGATACCGTGAAGCAATATTAGCAGTGCGAGTGGACACATCAGCAATCTGTTCCCCGAAAGACGAGAGCCTCCCTGAAAACAGAAACAAATCTTCTTGCATGACGTACTGTAAAGTTTCATCTTTTAGTTTGCTGTTTTGTCACTTTGCAAATCCTGGTTTGCAGTTGAGGACTGACCATCTTGTACTTTTTGTATTCTTAGGTTATGTTTACTATATTTTTACTGTTCAAATTTAGTTTTAGACTCTCTTCTCTATTAATGTCTGTAAATAGCAATAAACATTGACTTCAACATTGTACTACAGATCTTGCAGATGTGGATAGAAACACAACTGACACAAATATTACATTTGCCATCAAGTTTTGTGGCCACAAGCACTGTCTGGAAACTAAAGTTAACAACTGAATAGAAATGTTTAAGTCAGATATTTATTTAAAGCTGCACTCTCTTGTATGTCGGCTGGATTTATGTTTCGACTTGCTCTCGTGAAAGCCTGTGTGAGAAGAGATTCGCCTCACCAATTTCTTGTTTCAAGCTTAATCCCAGAGCATTTGCACAACTTGAGAGTCCTTGCATCGCAAATCCGCGTCTTATTTATCCGTTGGGATTCTGGCAATGCTTCACAACCTCAAAGGAGAATGAGAAGACAGACGCTTCGCCTCTCATTAGCCAGGGGTCATGACAGGCCACCAGTGACCGTCACCATCCACTTACGTGTTATCAATCAGTCAAGATGTTAAGAAAACAACACAGTCAACACTTCTGCAGAAAAATGTCCCAGTATCGTCAGAGCGCTTGCAACATGTCAGAGGAGTGCAGGCGGGGGATGAGGGCAGCAGCAACACATGTGCAGCTGTCGGAGGATATCACTTTTTACCCAATCGGTAATCTCTGAGACAACACAGGGAGCGGCACGTCTGAGCCTCTAACAAGACCAGTGACACTGCTTTAAAAATAGAGCAAGAGAAACAATGCGAGGAATGGCGGCAAACACATCCCAGCTCTTCACTTGTGATTGAGAAAGAGGGGTCGAGGGGGTAAATATGTTTACCCACCTGTTTGTGAGAGTATTTGCCACAGAGACGTTGACTCCAGCGTGACTAATACCTGTTAATGTTCTGCCAACAGATACATACTCAGGAGGAATGACAATAGCCGAGCGAGAACGCAGTCTCGGCTGATTGAGGTGAAACCGTTGTCTTTCAGAGAGGCCTGTCTGCCTGAAACCTACGTGAAGAATCAGACACAGTGTTGCTGTGGACAAACAAGGAGCGATGACGCAACAACGAGCAGCTTTTCGAGTGGATCCATCCGATTCATTGGTTTTCACACTCAAATAGAAGGGAAAATGCCCCACGCAGGAGTTTGACCAGCATGATCTTCATCAAGTCAGAGACCTCAAACAAACAATGTTTGCATCATCTAAATAAACAACAAGAAATATTGTTGATTTCCTGAAAAGCATAAAACAAAAATGTTTCTTAGCTCTCACTTCATTTGTGAGGATAATTTCACCTTTCTTTAATCTCCCGTTTGACAGGTTTGATCACCCCAACATTTACTGTTCATCACTAAAGTGGGCTTTAGATGTACAACATCGGAAGTCACAATCTGAATACTGAAAATGAACAAAAACTGTTAAATTTTCTTTAAAAAAAATCAGCAATAAAATGATGTTTTTCAGATCTGTGAGAGCTGTTGTAATAAAGGTTTTCTGTCTTTCCCTCCCAGACTGACAGTCGTACCTCAGTCCTGCACCGCGATCTTCAGGAGACATCTCAACAGCTCCTGCTACGCTCAGAGGATCTGGATAACGAGTCAGGGCAGTCGGTTTGCGGGTGAGAGACGTAAGAAGCCGCTGCAATCTTTCTTCTTCAGAAGCGATGAAAATTGAAAACCAAAGGCTGGAGGCAAACTCGGGTTGATGCGGGGCGCACTGTTAGAGAGGAGCTCGTGTTTATCCTCAATGAAGCCCCGCTTGGAGTATTTCAAGCGGCCTTGTCTAAAAATAACCAGGTCACACTACATTCCATCCAGCAGCCATCAGGAGTACAGAAGAGTGGGGGGGGGGGCAGAAACAACCCCAACAACCCCCCACCACCACCTCACAACAACACCCCCACCAACCTGACACCAACAACCCCCCCAGCCCCCAAACACACCTCCTCTTGTGTCAGTGACATGGACAGACAGATGAGAGGGCACGAGTGTCTCAGACTGACACATGGTTGCCTGTGTGTTGATGACAGCATTTCCTAAACATTTGTTGGACATTTTGGAAAATATACTCGATCGTGACGTGGCGGCATTGTCTGCCATCCGGCTCCCAATAGTGGAAGTCTATCTGGAAAAGAAAGGAGCGATTAGAGTCACTGTGTCCAAAGAGCTGAGAAATCGAGTTTCTTCAGAACATGTCACATCTCAATGTGCACGTCAACAGGTTTCATGTGAGATGATTGTGACTAAGGCAATAAACCTTGTCCAGAACACATGGGAGTGGATTCCTTCTTATCAGAGTGACACAATAATGCGTGCATGTGTATGTGTGTGCGTGTTTGTGTGTGTGTGGACAGCAAACTGGAGATGACCCCTTCACATCAGTGACTGAGCTGTGGCTTTATCACTTTATTTTGTAGCATTTACAATAAACTCTGAATACAGGATTATGTGTTTCACATCAAGTTGCTTCAAGCCAACAAGGAAAACTTAGAAACTTTAATTTTGGCATTTTTTCTTTTTATATCTAACGTGATTGCATCTGATGACTGTGGTGAAGCACTCATGACTTCATTTTTGCGTTGTTTTTCCTCCTGTCTGACAATCAGTCCAATCAGAGGAGTCGTTATGAAGCACACCCCCTCTGTGTCAAGTCAGCCGATTGGCTGGCCGGCTTCATGCCTCATAGAAATCCGGCAGTGAAGAAACAAGCTGAGTCACACACACACACACACACACACACACACACACACACACACACACACACACACACACACACACACACACAC
>JAUESF010000041.1:16194422-16224496 GCA_032274765.1 Malacoctenus tetranemus
TCTCTCTCTCTCTCTCTCTCTCTCTCTCTCTCTCTCTCTCTCTCTCTCTCTCTCTCTCTCTCTCTCTCTCTCTCCACTTTCGCTGTTTTTTTTCTGTCTCCCTCAGTTTCTCCCCCTCTCTTTTTTTCGTGCGGCCCATGAAAGGTTTTTTTTTTTTCCTTTTGCCCCAAACGAAGCACAGTCGTTCCAACTGCTAAGAGGCCGGCAGACCTCAGGGGCCAGAATTTGCGAGGGGCTTCCCTTAATCTCTCTCTCTCTCCTGACACACGAACCCCCACATACACACACACTCGCACAGTCACACACACTGGACAGGAGAGGGTTGGACAGCCACAATGATCTCCAGACCCTCAGCAGAGCATATCTTTGCTGCTCACCATCATCTATGTCACCTACGGGAAACTAGCCCTGTCCCTCCATGCTGGGCCTGGATTTGATCACTTGGCTGGATCTTTCTGCTGATCTCTCAGAAGAACAAAGTTTGTGGACAGGATGATGCTTGACCTACAAAACTCAGAGGACGGCAGCACCGGCAGTGGCTGCGGCCGCATAGACATCCAGAGTAGTGAAGAGCTGGAGTGTAAGATCTGCTATTGCATCTACAACCTGGCAAGTCGCAGACCCAAGGTGTTAGAGTGTTGCCACCGTCTGTGCTCCAAATGCCTGACTAAGATCCTGGACCTGGGTGAGTCGCCTCCTAACGCGCTGGTGTGCCCGTTCTGCCGTTATGTCACCAGACTGACGGGAGAGGCTGTGAGCAGCCTGCCCGACGACTGCAACTTGGTGGCATTGCTGGCTCTCCAGAGCAGAAATCAGAGGAACCTCCAGCTCTACCAGGATGCTACAGCTGAGCTGCTTCTCAGCCCCAGGCACCTCAGCTCGCTGATGAGTGCCACTTCACCTGTGATGTCCCCTTCGCCCTCGCTGGCACCTTCTTCCACCGCCTACTCCACTATCCGAAGCTCCCCTAATTTTGTCGTCATCACCATCATGGAGCCTCCGCCAGCGTCTCCATCCAGCCAAGACCTCAACCTCAACCACCGCCAGCCACAAGGCTCCCACGCGCCGAACCACGGCTACCTTTCATCTAGTCTGGACTCCATGGCGTCCATCACGCAGAGGTGGACGGTGTGGAACTGTGCGGCGCTCCTGTGCCAAACCTCTGCCCGAGTTCTGGTGTGGGTGCTGGGGCTCTTGTACTTCAGCTCGTTGCCAATGGGAGTTTACCTGCTCATCATGCAAAGGACTACAGTCGGTGTGCTCCTGGTGAGCCTGGTTCCTGCCAGCCTGGTCATGATCATGGTCTATGGCTTCTGCCAGTGTATCTGCCATGAGTTGTGGGACTGCATGCCACCGTAAAGTCACCAAATGAACAGGACAGAAGTTTGCTTTGAAAATGCTTGACAAAAGAACTCCAGAATTACCTAATGGGGATGTTACTGTGTAACTAACCATATGAAAAGTTACTTGAATGCCAGAAAAAGGCTTGTTTTTCTTCCCAGTGAGAGGCGCAGGAACACCATACAGAAAACAGTGAAGCTCCTTGAACCTTTTTTAATCTTATAAATGTTATGCTATGCATTGTTTTAGGGTTGATAGACAGTTAATTATCCATTAGAACAAGTGTCAGATAGCTGTGACTTAAAGTTAATATCGGGAGTGTAAATAACCTGTCACTTGTTGGTTTGTTTTCTAACAGTCACTGTCTGACTATTTAGATTGTCTACTAGCTTAAATACTTCTCATCAGCCGGGAAACGTCTCACATTTACAGTAGAAAGTTTCTTTCAGATTAGCGTGAGCAAGAGGATATAATTGAATGCTGAACACTTCATCCTGATCAAATCTGACGGAAAAACTGTGAAATGTATGAAAATCTCATGGAGAAGTTTGGCACAGAAATAAACTCATCAAAAATGCAAAACAAGTCCAGATGACTGTTGTTTTCCCTGTTGTTCCCTCAGAAAACCGGCAGTGCATGCAGGAAATGGTGACACTTTTTGGAACAGAAAAGCCATTACAAATGGATTGTACGATACAAAAAGATGGAAAGCTTGTTGATGTGCAATCCCCTGATAAAAATATGATTAGAATTTCATTACGAGATTGTAACTTGAGGGAAACTCAGTACTTGATGTTGTATTTGTAATTGTTGTAATGCTTCCCTGATTCATAATTTGCGCCTTTGAACGTGCAGTGATATTTATCCAACTCCATTGCCAAACTTAGATTTAACCACGAGATGGCGCTGTGACCACCAATCCTCCTCTACTCAATTGAGGAACGTTGAATTGCCATGCTTCAGCGACAACGTTTCATTGACATAGTATAAGTACTTTCTTCATTCAGTGTATTAATGATTGTAAAGAGGGCCAAGAAAATGAAACAAATATTCTTTGGTCTTCTGCTGTTTTCACCAAATGTTTTTTTTCTTATTTGAAATGCAATTTCAGAAACAGGGACAAAAACAACACAACAAAACAACAACTAGTATTCTTTTTTTTAAATGTTGTGTTCCACAAACTGAACTAAAGGTCTGTGCAAATCAGACAAAGTCTCTGTTGCCTCCACTGTGTTGTTGGGTGAGTTTGAACTGAATCCTAAGAAACTGTTGATGGTTCATTTAAAAGTCAAATCAAACTGTCCCACATAGACCACCGGTCTCACAGATGAGCAGAGCATTTTGTAGAACTGAGGCAGTCGTATATTCTTTTGCCTTCTGGTCTCCAAATACAGGACACAAATACTGACAGTCGCGAGATAGCTCAGTTAGATTTCCTTTGAACAATTTCCTGTTGTCATAACTTAATGAGAGTAAAAAAAAGTGCTTAAAGGTGCTTAGAGATTTACACAAGTTTAAATACCAAAAGTTGACAGGAGTTAAACAGAAAACTGAAACATCATCCAGAAAAAGTTGATGATGCAAAGTTTTGAACTGGATGGAAATATTACAGACCACCAGACCCGCGAAAACATTCAGTCCCAAGTAAACTCCAGTTGAACCCTTCCCGAGTATTTATTGTCAGCAAAATTATCCGGTTTCACTCATTTGAATTGTGTGCATCTGTTGTTGCCGCTGTGTTATGAGGCTGAGATTTATTTAATGAGTTCTTTATTCAGTGTCACAGATATCAGGTCATTAATCACATTCAGACGAACTTTCAGTCAAGACCAAATGCTGAGGAACTGCAGCACAATTCGCCCTGATCAGCTTCTGGAACACACTCCCTGATGATAAACAATCAGGGTCAGTGTTTTTTGAAGGACTTGGTCTGACTCTGACCAAGTGTCCCCCTACAGGGAGTGTAACATCATTTTCAGATTCCTTTTCACTGATGCAATAAACATTCCCACATGTTAGTGTGAGGGATGTTAGCAGGCCACTCTAAAAGGGAAAAGAAATACAAAAACAAAACTCTTCAGCCTTGACGTTTTATTTAAACTGCGATCTGGGCTACAGGAAGGAAAAACTTGTTAAGCCTGCTTATGTGACTCTATTTCAGTTCTTTACATTCTGTATTGACCCTACTCATTAAAACAATATAATACTGGGCTGCATGATGCTCCTCTCATAAATCTCAGTTTACATTCATTGCATATGGACAAAAATGAGAATTTCAAGAAGCAGTCATGAGCACTATGTTCATCAGAGCCTTGTAAGCTGCCTTCTTTGTTTCTGGCTACAAGCTACAATAGATACCACAAGCATGACACACCTAAATCTCCGGCTGAACTACATTTTAAAGGCATTGTGGGTAATGTAGGCCGGTAACGTGGGTACCAGAGACCAGAAGAAGAACCCATCAGAAAGATAGAAATGGTTGTTTTCCCCTCTGGATTCCACAACAATGGTTTTCACACCTTTTGTAAGTGTGCATTTATCATCAGTCTGACAATTACAATCAAGACAACAGGAAGTATGTGAGGGACCCTACACTGCAGGCAGAGGTAGTGTATAAATGTTAAACGTTAATGGTGCTTAACACTCAGTGTCATACTATATCTTACTTTAATTGCAGCCACTTTAGATTTAGATTCCACCTGAATGACTCTGCTCTGAACACTGTCTTTGCGAACAGAGCATTGTGATGACGGCTGAGACACACAAATTGAACCAATGCTCGTTAATCCTGGAAGATAGTAAGATAGTTTAATTACTGTCTTTTTCCCATGAAGAGACATTCACTAAAGATCTTTCTCTCTGTGAGGTAACTTGATCATTGTGCAAGTGAGATTTTCTTTCTTTGGTCCTATTACAGCAACAATCTCAAAAGATAGCAGTTTAACCAAACTCCAGGTTAGTTATGGTGAATGCTTTGGAAGACACATTTCAGTGCTGAGAGCCTGCAGTGCCACACTGGAAACGACACAAATAAAGTGTTGTTTTAAGTGTTATTGAAAACCATAAATATGGTGATATTTGTGAGGTCGTCAAAATGCAACTCAATACATTTTTGGCTGTGAATAAAACGATGGAATTTTTAGAATGCAAATAGAAAAATAATAGTTTGTTGAGGTGATGAGAATTTAATATTTTGAGTAATGATTTCTATCCACTCTTTTCCCCTCCTACCAGTAAATGAAAAGAAAATTGTATTGTCATACACTTCACATCCATTTCTTTTAAAACAGCGAAGCTTTCTGTGCATACACAGCTCATTTTGTATTTATTCACATCCCCATAGGAAGTGAGTAGAGCTGCTCTCAGCCAATCAGATTTGCGGATAACGCTCCGTCAACAAACAAAAGATCGAGGCTAGCCGAGCTCATTATACTTTGTCGATCCGTCTAGTCTAACGTTTGTAGTCACTTCGCTCTCAATGCCGACCAGCTCACCTGTCTTTTAACTACTTTCCTCGGATCCGGTTTGCCGAATAGCGTCCGCACAGTGTCTCTATATATGGCTTTGTATAAGCTAATGTCAACCTGAGCCTTTTCAGCGATCGCTTTGCCTTTGCTGGCCAAGCTAAACGCGTTAGCCAGGTTAACTGCTCAGATAACCAGCGCTGGCTGCCCCTCAACGACGAGCGAAGCCAGTTAGCTTAGCCTGCTAGCTAGCTTTGCTGAACATCAGTTAAAACTTGACACTGACGGACACCAGTGGCTTTGGCTTGTTGTTGACAAGCCATTTTACAAAAACTCGTGTCGTAGCCATGTCTGGACAATCGTCGGGCTGTGGGTTCCTGATGTCGGTTGTTGTCCACGGAGACTCTGCCCTGAACGAGCAGGAAAAGGAGCTCAACCAGCGACTCCGACGGTTGTATCCAGCCGTTAATGAAAACGAGACTCCACTTCCTCGCTCCTGGAGCCCTAAGGACAAGTTCAGCTATATCGGGCTATCTCAGAACAATCTCCGTGTACATTATAAAGGTATGACACAAACTCGCACTCGAGTTTATCACTTTACTCGCCAATGCTAACGCCAAGTTTGCTAATTTTAGCTTAGCTCGAGGGCTAGCGGATCAAGTACAGCTACCGTTGTGGCTAAAAACAAAGTAGGCTAGGCTAATAGCTAAATCAACAACAAGGCAGAGGACATCTTGCAACCCGACCAGCTGGCGAGGTGTATTCACAGCCAAAATTGACCTACTAGCTCATTAGCTCCCCTGCCACCGTGTTAACCAGTTTATCAGCTCGCTTTGCTGTTTTGCTGAAGCTTTCACAGCAAACAATTTGACACATATCATTAGAAATGTAACAAAGTACAGATATCGGTCGAATGGTTAAATCAAGTAAAACGGTGGCTGAGTGTTTTCGATCTGATTCACAAAGTGTCCAGCCAACATCAGGCGAAAAATGTACATTGGTTGGGGAAATCCTTGAGTCGCCTGATGTGGCGTTATCAAACAATATAATGGTAGGAAATTCAGTGTTAAACGTCATAATTAGCCTGAGCTACTTCGAAAAAATGTCAAGTTGCCATTGGAGTAGTTGTGGCAGGACAGATAAAGGTTGTTTTCTTCTGTTGCTGTTATTTGGTGTCTTGCCTGGCATTTAGGTGAGACAGTGTTTTCCTAGCAAAACTACCAGGTGGGATTTTGGTGAGGGCCTAAAGAAAGGCTGGTGCAAAAAATGAAAAGGTATTACTGTGCTTCCTGGGTGTGATCTACTATTCTGGGTCTCACTGGCCACATACACACACATGCTGTTCCTTGTTGCAACTAGAAAAGGCAGCCTTTCTCGGAATGTATCTTCACTGTATATGCATTTGTCTTGACCTTTTTTCTCAAATGCTTCTAAAGGCGAGTTGCCTTCGAGCAGTTGAGTCAAATCATGCATTAAAAAAGTCAATTATTTTCAGCAATGTAATTACACAGCAGTGTAGTTCAGGCACCAACCCCTGCATTTTTTAAACTTCACATTACTTATTTTAAGAAGTAACAAAAATTTGAATATTACTTATAATATTTGTTCTGTTTTCAGTTTATTCAACAGTGAAAACAGCTCTGATGAACGACCATGTTTATGTTGTTGTTAGCTTTGTGTTGTAGCGGCTTGAGGTAATGTTAGTTTTAAGGGTTGTATTGCTTCACAGAACATACAGCCATATTCAGATCATTTTAAGTTGTGCAGTACTTGCTAACACATTTTGTGTGTTGTCTTTTTTTGTTTTCAAAGCAAATTATAGAAATCATTCCCATTTTCTGCCTTTACTGAGCTGCTCACGTAGAAAATGTGTCATGCCAAGGAATGAGTCATGTTTAACATAACTGATGGCAGTGAGTTTTGACAAATAACTATATTCATGAGGTGAAACAGAATTTCCAGAGTTTGACACAGGATTATTTTTTCGTATTTGACTGTACAAGGAGTCTTGACACAGTCAGTTCAATGACTTGAAGTTTTAAGGTACTTTGACATTATTTACTCAGAATAGTAATATTGAGGTGTCAGGAATTAAGGTAGTGGGGAAGGACACATTCCTTTGCACTTGAAAAGTTCAGCATGGAGGTTTGTTTTGAGTGGTTTAAACTCTGCTTCCAAATCTTGAGGTGTAAAGTGGTAATACCCACCTCGCTGTAAATCGAATTGAATGACTCATAAGAAGAGCTTTTACCTTTCAGTTCTACTCTCAGTAGAGTCTAAGCCACTTTACTCAAGTAAAACGACTAATGTTCTTTTGTCTGGCATATATTTACATATTTTCAATTTGAGGCCTTTACTGCCTTCTATCAAATGTATCAAAACCTTCTATCCCCATTTTGATATTTTTTCTCTTATATTTACACATGTTATCATACGCTGGTTTGTATTTGTGTTTTTGCTAGCCATGTACTCGTGTGTACTTGAGTATATTCCGAAATGTTAAGTGTTTTACGCTGCTCAGTGTGCCGTGAATTGTCCCTCAGGGACAAATAAAGGGACTGAATTGAAAAGATGAGGTCATCAGTCGAAGTAGCTGCTTTAATGCTGCTCTCTATCGCTTTATTTTCACTCCTAACAAATGTATTCCATTTCTAATGATGACAGAAAATAATTATTGATCAACATTATTCTGCGACTTATGCTACATCAAGGTCATGGCAAAACACCGAAAGATGCAGCATCTGTACGGGCCACCCACCCCATCCCAGCTGCCTGTGGGGTGTACTACTTTGAGGTGAAGATCATCAGTAAAGGCCGAGATGGGTGAGAAGACTCTGCTGTTTTTTTGTGTGAATAAAACACTTTGCTACATTTGAAACCTTGGGATACTGATACACTACACACATTATAAACCTTACCTTTGAATCCAAATGTTACCAAATCACACATTGATAGTCAACGTAAATCCTTTTGCGTTTAAATGACTGAACATTTGGCCTAATTTCAGCAGTTACAGTAATGGCTATTTTGGATGATATGATACTGAAGGAACAACTTCCTCCTGGTTTTTCTGGTGTATGATACATTTGATCCAGAGGGAGCCTCCAGTGAAGTTGTTGACTTTAATTCCTATTAATCGTGTCAATGGCCTCCAAACTCACTTATCATAATTAATCAGCTGCTCCTGTTGGATGATATATCATTCCTCACAATTGGGTTCCTGAGAGTGTAAAGTCCAGAGAGATGCCAAACCTAATCTGGATTTACATGCACTGGAGTCTTGCAGCGTTTTGAATGTCATTGTGGTTGCTTGTTATTTCGGACAATCCTGCATGGAATCGATACATAAAATGCAGTTTGACAGTTGATTGAAAGATTTTGACATTGAAGCATGTAATGTGACTATTAAATTAGGAGGACCCTGCTTCTTTTCCCCTCTTAACAAATCAGCTGTCTCTCCTGTAGGTACATGGGCATCGGCCTCTCAGCTCAGGGTGTGAACATGAACAGACTGCCTGGTAAGAAGACACATTGTGTGTGTTTTTTTTTGTTTTTTTAATCAGTTCACACTGTCTATTGGTGTTGGCCTTGAGTTTTGTGGGGAAAAAGTTTCCTGGTGAGTGGCTGTGTACAATGAGAAATATTTAATAGATTTGATAGTGTCAATTATTGTCATTCTAGGTGTTGTTATTTGAAAAGAATTTGAAAAAATTTCTGTCTCTGTCTTCTGTTCTTGGCATGGTGCAATCACGGTGCCAAAACATGTCACCCCTGCTCCTCTTTCTGAGTTTATCAGTTGAAACAGGTGCCTTGAAACAACTCCACGTTTTCAGAAATTGGCCCACCCAGGAGTTCCTCGTCGTGTAAAGATAACAGGAGGCTGCAAGTAAACCGTGGACAGCCAGCTGATGGATAGATGTTAATGAAAATTCCCTAATTGTGAAGAACTGTTGCCAGACTGCTGCCGAGTTGAGAGCTGTGCACCGGTGATGAATGTGGCAACAGTAGGATTAATTCTGCAGCTCAGCAGTAACTCAAGGATTCTGCCACTTTGTTTCTAATGTTGAAACAGCCCTGAGGCCTTTCGTGCTGCGTAAGAAGCTGCGTCCACTCATTTACTGTGAGAAACGCAGGACTGGACTCATGCTCACATGTGCAAAATTTAAATGAAGGTGGAATGTACTCGTTGTTGAAGCATGATTTGATCCAACAAATAGCATTCTTCTTCTTCTGTTTTACACAGAATCTTTTTTAGAATCAAAAACTATTCAAAGACATGACATGATTGAATCAACATGCCATAAAGAATCTAAATGGTGGGGAACATATCTCTTATTCTGGGAGTAGATCTTACTTTTTGACTTAAAACTGACTTGCTAAGTCTTTCTTCAGTCCCACAGAAAATAATGAGCTGTTTTTAAATGAATAGAATGCACACATTATTCCAAGTTCTGAAGGGTCCAAGAGCTGCTCTTGAACAAGGCATTGACAGACCTGCAGGATCTGTTTGCTCAATAAAGAAAATGTTATCTCAGACTAATGCATTTTCACTGTGCAGCACTCAAAACCAGACACTTGCTAATTTACTTCTCCTAGGCTGGGACAAGCACTCATATGGTTACCATGGAGACGACGGACACTCCTTCTGCTCGTCCGGCACTGGGCAACCATATGGACCTACGTTTACAACAGGCGATGTGATTGGCTGCTGCGTTAACCTCATCAACAACACTTGCTTCTACACAAAGAATGGCCACAGCTTAGGTAAGCAGCCCTTAGAAATGAAGCCAAATGCCATTGACGGTGCAAAAGCACCTCGTTTCATTAATGTGTGAGCCACTCAATGCTTGAGTTTATTTTTTGTAGTTTTGTTTCCTCAAATCATTTGTTTTGAACCTCTTTATTGTCTGAGGCAGAAGCAGGTTGAAATAAAGTGTAATTCAGCAAAACATTACAGTCGAGCCAAATGCCAGAAGACTCGCTGAATCGCACAAGATGGCTAATTGGAGTTCAGGAAGTGTTTCAAAATGCTTCTTTTAACTTGTGCAAATAATCTGCAAACGTCAAGACTGATATGGCCCCAAGTGTTAAATACAGAAAGCAGAGCTCACTTCTGTGCCCGTAGCACATTTCTTTCCAACAACAGACTTTTTGAGGAACTTTTAACTGACCTTTATTGAAGTGTATTTATCAGATTTCATTTCGACTTTTTTCCACATATGGAGGGCAAACAGTTATTTTGTTGGAGTTAAGCTTTGCCTGGTAGAACTTCCTTGACAGGCTGCATCCTGCTGGTATACAAAAAAAGTCAAAGTGACTCCTTTACTTCACACTGGCCTTCTGTTTCTCTTCCCCCAGGTATTGCCTTTACAGACCTACCAGTAAGTATCCATATTTTATTGACTTCTTTGTCATAAACTTGTTGTCTTTCCTGTTTCCAGTTATAAGTAATTGGTGAGGCACTCCTAGAAAGCATGAAAAGATTTTTTTCAGAATGACGAATGCGAAATCTTTACAGTCTGTATTGACGTCTGTAAACCCAATGAAAACATGTGAAACTTTTGCAAATAATCCAACACACTAATAAGAAAGATATTATAACAAGGTGCATTTGTTGTGACATAAAATCTTGACTGACAGGATCATTTACTGTGCTTGAAAGCCGGAGGGAAACTATAGAAAAATGAGAAGTTTGAAAACTTTCTGATGATCACAGATGACGGCCATCTGCTTTCAAAAGATGAGCAGGAAAGGATCATGTGATTAAAGCTGCAGGAGATTCTCTCTAAAAGCAAAGATAACAACTATTTGATACCTGCCCTTGTGGATTATAGATGTTAACTGGAAAAAGCCTCTGCGATGACTGTTTTCTGTGATGCCTTTTGGTAATAATTTGAACCTAAAACTGACACCAAGCTGGTTTTGTTGTTTTTTTAACCATTGTGTGTCAAAAAGCCCCCAAGTAATCTATTACACTAAACCCAAACTAAAGAGTCAACACACTCTTAGATTTGAAAACCACTTTATTATACCGTTTCATAAAAGGAAACCTAGTTTCAATTTAAATTTGGTTTGCAGCAACACAGTGCAAAGATAAGGACTAATGCAACAAAGTGATTGGAAGTTAATTGTGGCAACAATTCCATTGGAAACCGTTGTACTAACTGAAATTCTCTAGTGCTTTTATATGATCCATTTTTTCACTTATTCTTTCCTAGAGGAATTGAACGTGTGTCAAGTGAGATGTGAGAGAAACGATCTCTTTTTTTCTCTCTTGCTTTCTCAGTAGCAAATGAAAACAGAGCTGTCTGTTTTTGAGGGAGAAGAAAATAAGAGTCTTAACCACAACAATAATCCATTGAGCGGTAAAACAGACTTGGCTGTGAGCCACACATTCATGCTCCTACAGAGTTGTGCAAAGTGCGTCACCTCTGCACAGCTGACCTTTGTGATTATTGGACCATGACAAAGGCGACTCTGAGACACACACACAGCTTTCTGGTGCTGTTCGTATAGGGACTTTGATCAACTACATTTATTCTTTATTACAAAACCTAAGCAGCAGCTTTGATTGAAAGGAGTTCTTTCATTTCGAAGTATAATTAGCCTTTTTCTGTGCTAATCCCGGTCTGCTTTTCCATAAGGCCAGTCCTAAAGCCCATACTGCTAATGCCTCTTTTCTTTTCACACCTTCTCTGATAATACCAAAACTATAACTCAATTTACACCCTTAAGTAGCTAGTTATGCAATCAAGAAGTCATTTGTTGTGTTGTCAACCAGGTTGAACCATGTACAATGATGCAATTAAAAGCTAATGTGATGCCCGCTCTCATATGAGCTTCAATCCTGTTTTGTCATCTCGTGCAATCGAGTTTTAAAAAGTAATATGAGACAAAAGCTTATTTCCTGAGGATCTCTCTTTTCCTGTTTGCTTCTATTGTTTCCTGTTGTGATTTCCTGTCCAGATTACATTCCAAGCTTGATTTCTTCTCCCGTTTTCCTAAACTGTGCATCTCTGCCTGCTCCTCAGCCAAACTTGTACCCGACTGTGGGCCTTCAGACTCCAGGGGAAGTCGTCGATGCAAACTTCGGCCAGCACCCATTTGTGTTCGACATTGAGGATTACATGAGGGAATGGAGGACGAAGATCCAGGCCCAAATTGACCGTTTCCCCATCGGAGAGCGTGAGGGCGAGTGGCAGTCCATGATCCAGAAGTAAGAGGATTCAGAAAATGAATTATTCCTGTTTAAAGTTGTGTTAGAAATGTACACGGTGGGATGACAGGACTTCAAGCACTCTTTGGGAGCTTTCGTATTTCAACTGCATGAACGTGACAATCCACGTGTTTGTGCACAGTCGTTGAGGTAACAGGACTCTCCCTCTTGTTGGTGGCAAGTGGTTCAGAAATTGAGAAGTTGATGTGAAAGTTGGCTGTACCATCTGACGGCCCCCATACAGTTTGGTCCACACTAACCTATGCAAGAGCACCCATATGCTTTTCATCAAATTCAAGGCTTTTGAGTTCAGCAGTGACTTTATTCTTTTGGGTTTGTTTTTTTTCTACCTGCAGGAAACACCCCCCTACATTTTTCGGTGTTGTTCAAACACATTAGTGTGTTTCCAGTTGGTTAGTTCTCGTTTTACAAAAGTTATGTCAGGGTCAGTGTTTGTATTAGAAGTTGTGCATTTAGAAAATCGGATGTGTTGAACACGATCGGCAGCAGGGCAAAAACATGAGGAGGGTCGAGGCCCAGATGGACGACTTCCTCATGAAAGAGCCGAAGCCGTGATCCAGAAGTGAAAGCTGTGCAACCGGGTTTCTCTTCATGCCATGCCCTGATGGGATTAGCTCTCTGTTGCTATGATTACTTGTCCTGAATGGATTTAATCTCCATTTGATGGGGATTGCAGTGGAGGGAGGGGGTGGAATGGATGGAGTCATTGCCTTCATCCGGAAAAGTCGCCTCACAGCCTGGGATAAAAACAGGAAGTTTTTAAGCTCACGTCAGAGCGTGGCCTGGAAAGAGTTTAGAGAGAATGCAAAGAGGGAAGGCTTCTCAGAAAATTTCGCACACACCATCAGCAAATTCCAGTGTTACTTTTGCCAAGTTGACACTCGTGCATAACTTGACTCCCTTTTATTATCATTTCCAATTTTTTATTTTACGTTGTTTGTGTAACAGTTGTTAGTTTCTATTTAACTCAAATAAACTTTAAAAAACTAAATATTTTTGTTTCATTTTGAAGCAGGTTTGCTTTGAAGTTTGCACCTCAGCTGCCTGCGCAAAACAGTTGCAGGAGGCTAAATTTACACAATGAGACGTCGACTATAAAATTGTGATTTCTTCTGAGAGAAAGCACATAGATTAGTTTTGTGCCTTCAGGTGCATGAATAAGAATACAAGGTCGTGTGTACCTTCACCTGTTGCATCCTTCTAGTGATTTGTTTCTGTCCCCACAGAATGGTGGCTTCTTACCTGGTGCACCACAGTTACTGTGCCACGGCTGAAGCTTTTGCCAAATCCACTGATCAGGCTGTGCACGAGGAGCTGGCCTCCATCAAAAACCGACAGAGTGAGTCTTAGTGTGTTTTCCCGACGATGCTGAAGACTTTCAGAACAAGTGTGGGTATTTTTTTTTTCACACATGATGATCAACACAGAAACGAGCAAGAAGAACACCTGAAGTCGCCAGTGTGCACTGAGGCCTCAGGAACCGTTTCAAGTCCCAATCACCCATGTTGATTTCTTGTTTACAAACTGCACAAAAAGCACACTGTAAACATTGTTGTCAAATAAACAAAGCCTCCAGTATCACGTTGGATTGGATACAGCTGGGTTTTGAATTAATGTGTGAATTTTTTGAGAATTGAGAAATTTTAGACATCAGTTGCATCTTTTTAAAAAAGATTTTTCTTTTTAATCTGGTTTGTGATTCACACATGAGCATGACTGTAAACTTCAGCTCTCTTCACTGTTTCTTTTGTTTGCAGAGATCCAAAAGCTGGTGTTGTCAGGGCGAATGGGTGAAGCCATTGAGACCACCCAACAGCTCTACCCCAACCTCTTGGAGAGGAACCCAGACCTGCTTTTCATGCTCAAGTAAGTCGATGGGTGTATGTAATTGTCCCTGCTTTCATTGGTGATCAGTGAAACAAGAATATAGGCTCAAATTACAAACAAAAACATAAATTGTATTTCTTGTATGTGATTTCCACTTCCTGCCTCCTCTGTCTTCAGGGTGAGACAATTCATAGAGATGGTCAATGGGACGGACAGTGAAGTGCGGTGTCTCGGAGGTCGCAGCCCAAAGTCTCAGGACAGTTACCCCGGCTCCCCCCGCTCATTCAGCAGCCCCAGCCACAAAGCCAGCAGCTCCCAGCCCTACCTCACAGGTACCGTCCAGCTGTGCTCCCCGTTCAACCACATCGGGAGAACACAGCGGCCCTCAAATGCATCCTGAGTACAAACACAGCTACATTTGACATCCAGTGTTGGCAGCTTTAGACATGCTCATCACAAATTGCAATTGCAGCGACACTTAAACAGAATTTTATATTTCTTGAGAGGTATTTTCAAATGTTATTGCGGTTTGTTTCTTCATTTGTAAACAATTAATTTTTTTTGTTGTCTCACATTCTTGCAGGGTTTGACAGCAACTGCTGTAATGGTGTGACATCCAATAAGAGCCACAGCTCCCCTCACAGTCACAAGCCGTGTCCTCCAGGCTCTGGCTCTATTCTCCCAGCAGCCGACATTAGCCTCAATGGGAGTCGCAGCCAACAGCCCCTAACCAGGTACTGAGGAGCCCCTCTGAACTCCCACAGTCACGCTTGCATGTCAGGGTGATACTTTGAGTTGCTTGAACTCATTTGGATTGCATGTTATCAAAGGTTTCATTGGTTCAACCAGATAACTTTTGACACTTCAAACCGGCAAAATTAGCCAAATTGTTTTGCCAACTTTGTAAGTAAAGTCCAGTTGGTCTTTCTTACATGTGTGATGGATTTCTCCCAGGATGTGATGCCGATATAGCTGCTCACACAGATCAAAGAAGGCCAGCATTCATGCCAGCTTTCACACCTGTTGACAGTCCCTATTTTTCCTCTTGTCTGCCTCCCAGTAATGATGTGGATATGGAGGTTGACCACTTCAGCAACGGAGTCACAGAGTCTTCTTCCAATGGTTTTATCAACGGCACCTCCAAACATGCCACAGAATCTGATGACTGTGACGCAGACATGGGTGGGTACAGTCAGTCTCTGTGTGTATGTTAACATTCAGCATTGCAGTGACGTTGTTGAACATTAGTTCAAGGATTTCATGGCCCAAGAAAACCGTATCCGTTATCTTGTGTCATTTTTATTATCCTGCTGACATTATGTTAATTAGTTGGGTAAAGCAGCTCCCTTTAAAAACCTGCCTGCGTTGTTTGTGGAATTGACCGCAACTCTGCAGAGGTGGAGTCGACTCAGTCCAAGAGGCAGCTGTGCGGTGGGAGCCAGGCGGCCATTGAGAGAATGATCCATTTCGGCAGGGAGCTCCAGAGCATGAGCGAACACCTCCGCCGCGAGTGTGGCAAGAACTCTGCCAACAAGAAGATGCTCAAGGTAACAGAGTTGTCTATGAAACATGCAGCTCCAATTAAAGGGTCCTGATCTGTCATTTCTGCATTTTAGTGCTGACCTCCAGGAAGTTTGTGGATCTGTCATACTGTGTGTGAACATAACTTAATTCATGTTCTGAGGAGAGCGTTACTTTTTTCGATGGTTCAGTCACAGCTAAAGTCGACATTGCAACAGTTGTAGTTTTGGTGCCTGATTACGATGTAAGTCAAAGTAGAAGTATAAAGAACTCATTGCGGGTCCACCTGTGTCCTGCTGCAGGATGCATTCAGTCTGCTGGCGTACTCGGACCCCTGGAACAGCCCGGTCGGCTACCAGCTGGACGCCATTCAGAGAGAACCAGTCTGCTCCACTCTCAACAGTGCAATATTAGGTGGGTCAGCTGTAGGTAATAAATGGGATATTAGCATAAAGTGAGTTACCTGTCCAATTTTTGGTTGTCGTCAATCCTGAAACTTTATTTTTTGAATTTCTTCCTCCAGAGACTCACAACCTGCCCAAGCAGCCCCCCTTGGCCCAAGCCGTGGGCCAGGCCGCCCAGTGCCTCGCCATCATGGCTCGAACAGGCAGCGGCTCCTGCGCCTTTGCCTCTGTGGACGATTACCTACACTAGCCCCTTGTGTGCACATGACACACACACACTCTGAGGTGCTGTCCAGAAATGTTCCCCTCCCCCCTCCTCAATCAGTGTAGTTATATTAGCTGAGGTGATGTTCCTCTGCACAAAGTCATAGAAAGTTAACCATATCACTCGCTTCCTGTTCTGCTTCTACTGACCGACACAAACCCCACTGAGGACGAGGAGGGATCGTTTCTGGAGGGACCCTCGGAGTGCCCCCACACATGTTAAACTCCTTTTCCATCTTAATTAAGAAACAAGGCCTCCACCTTGGTTGCTCCTGCTCCTCTTCTTCCTCTGCATCCTTCTGACTGACGGCGTGGAGCGGCAGCCAAGAGCAGTCATCTTGAAAATACTTGGCACGCCAAACCTATGTGAACTCTTCATATATACAAAGCTCCTGCCTACCTGGGTGGGGGGGTTATCAGACCAGGGTGGGCAAAGCAACAATACCCTTGGCAAACAAACGGAAATGTCAGGGTGGGGACACGGGCAAGTGTCCACTGCGGCTGACCACCCTTTAAGGTGGTCCCTGTAGACCTGATTAACCAGGCATACACGCACCCACACGCATCGATGTAACACATGCAAACATAAAAGCAGGCTGATGCTGAAAATGGGATGGGGAAAAAAAAGAAAAACAACCCTTTTATCCCTCAAGGCAAACTGAAACCAGCCCAAGGATCAGTTATGGACAACTCCCCCCCGCCCCCCCCCCTACTGACTTCAGTACATCAGCTGAGATTCTTGCGATGCATGTGGACTGGGAACTCTGAAACGTGGGAGAGTCTGCAGTCTCAACTCCACCTTCCCCATTTTTAATTTTTTTGTTCACGTTTTGTTTTCCCACAGATAAAGTGGGGGTGGGGGTGGGGTGGGGGTGGGGGGGTGTTCCTGGCTCTTGTGTTTGAATTTTAAGTTTTTCCAGGTTTACAAGGCATGGTGCAGACAATTATAATTAACTATTCTAATTATCATATTATTGTTACTTGCATTCACATTATATTTGTTGAGCGCCAGCGAAGGCAAATTCCACCAAGTTATTATAATAAAAGACCCAATTCCACCGATACCAGTGATGAGCGTGTGTACATGTTAACGTTTATATATAAATTTAACTGCTCTTTAGGTATCAAATGTGAGGAAGTCATGGTGGGGGGTTGGTGGGGGGGTATCCTATCTTGTTTTGTACTGAAACTGACCACTCGAGTGGGCCGGTCGTACTGAGTTTTGATGTTTCCTGCTTGGTTGCGCCAGAGTTCCTATGCAGGTGAAAAAAGTGTACCTATTTGAGCATCTTTGGGTTTGTAAAATCTACATCACACAAGTTCAATGGCACATGTTAAACAAGTCACTGTGTGGGAACTCTGCAATACCCTTTGGTTCAATCTTGCGTGTCCCCTCTGCCCACCCCCTCAGAAAAACAAAGTCCTCCCAGCTGTGCTGCAGATTTGATGCAAACATGATTAATCTTTATTTTTGTAACAACACCTATGCTATTCTTTAGTCCACAATGAACTCAGGATCCAAAATGACTCGCGAGTTCACCCTTGTTGGTTCGGCGCGGTCGGGTCCGAGCAGCCGATTGACCTCCCCGCGCCTCAGTTAGAGGTGCGCTCGAGTTTTTGAGACCTGAACTCGGATCAGAAAATGGAGCCGATGTGACACCGGCCACTGCAAACAAGCCCAGTTATAGATTTACTGTCAGTGAAATTTGAAGTCCTGTTTTCCTTTTTTATATGTTGACATCTGTGCTTCAAACTATCGGCAGGTTTTGCAGTGTGCGCCCTCTCCCCCGCCCCAAACTGTATGCATCGATCCTTCCTTTCGCCCGACACTAACCCTGCTGAACATGGCTCCATCCTATTATTTGTACCCTTAAATGTAACACCACAGCGCAATTGGAAAGAGGGAAAGACACAAACGACTAAAGTTACTGTTGGTGAACGAAGCAGAATAATTTACTGTATCCATATTTATGAGCCGGCAGTCTTTCAAGCTTCCCAAAGAGACGGTGAATATTCAGCAACCACCTTTAAAAAGGAGGCGGGTTGTAATAGTGCAACTCGTGTGGGCATAAGTGAAGATGAGGGCAAAGTTTCTCCAATCTTTTTGAACTGCAATACGAGACAATCTTGACTTTGGCCTCTTTGCTTGTATCAGGTTCAATCATTTGTATCCACATCTCTGTCCACATCACACGGTCCCGTCTCGACACCGATGAGGGACTGAGTCATTTCAAGATCGGAACGTTGAAATTTCAGTTCGACTTTAATGTCAAGTAGCAGTAATCCTTTCTCTGGGTCGACCTGCAGCTGGCTCAGAACGGGTTCGTCTTCAGTAAACCTGGACTCTGCACATCATCGCCCTACGTGAACTTTGCCATGTAGTGATAAATGAAGCTGCTGAATATTTTTCAGGTTTGAAAGGTCCTCTAGTCTAGTCTACCTTTTCTATTTCTTTTCCAACTCTTCATCTCTGAGAGGGACTCCTCCTCGGCCCACTTCATTTCACCTTTGCTTTGGGTTCTGTGTCTTACTCTTGTTCAGCAGTGGTGCAGAATGAAAAACATTCATTGTTGCCATCTGGACCGTGGCTGCCACACTGAATTAAACACTTCAGAGTCCATGTCCCAGTGGTTTAAGGTCTGCTTGCTTGTCCTTCCTACAGAAACAGGGAAGCTGAGGTTTTCTGCGAGACCCCACATCAAATCTTCTCCTCTGGTTTCCCACCGAGGGGTCCAGAATTGACTTTTCTCCCAACTTGTCTGTCCTTTGGTTGGCTTTCCTTTTTTTTTTTTCTTTCATTTTTTGTTCCTTTGGCAGATGGCGAGCAGTCACGGCATCATTTAGAAAACTTCTTAGACAAAGTGTCTGTTGTCTCTTTCTGAGTAAGGTCTGAAACCTATGCATGCCATAGTAAAGTGGTGGTAAGATCAAGTTAGATGTCTTTGATTTTTTTCCCTCTGTTTTGTTTCTTCTTCTTTTAGCCAGTTCACAGTGTATAAGGAAGATGTCAAACAGTAAGTTGTCCACTGCTGACTGTGTGTCCATTTGGAGAAAAAAAAATGTGCAATTTGTGTGAGGGTGCAAAGATTTATATTAAAAACGACAAATGATGATAGCACTTGTGTGGATGCAGCATTACACTCAGACCTGCGTTCTGCTCTTGTGGACTCGGTTGTAGGTTCATTCATTTCCAAAGATACTCGTGTAAATGTTTCCCAGTTCTGTGTGCGGAGCCAGACACAAAGGACTGGAGGTTTGTTTCACCTTCCTCACGACTCAATGGTTTATTAAGCAGTTCTCGGATTTAAGCAAAAGGAAGTGCGTTTTTTTTTAATCAGTTTTTAAAAACTGAATTCACGTATTCTTCTGAATCCTGACCAACTTGTGTGGTTGTCAGATTTGCCTTTGAGACAAATGAGGTTATTTGGTACTTCTCTGTAGCAATGGCTGGAGTGCATGTGACCAGAAAGGACACTCAACCATACAGCAGTTGAGCGTATGTGTGTGTGTATATACACACACAGTTGTGTGAGCTTTGGTGAGAGTAAGCACATGTCCTTGTTAATCTCAAGTTTTTTTGTGTGTGGAAAAGAACTTGTTCTTGAAAAACCTTTTTTCAAAAATTGACAAACTTCATTTCACTTTATTTGGAAAAAATGATTTTAATTTAGCTTGAAAGCAATTCAGAAAGCATTAGAAACGATGGCAAACTTTGATAGTAATATTTAGGATATACGCAACATTGAAACTGCACTTTTTTTGTTGGATAACAGATGTGAGTCACAATCACATCCAGCCTGCGACCGTTGACTCGTCGTGATGTTTCTGCAGCTCTTCGACTTCAACGATGGTTTAAAATGAGTAGAACTTATTGCACTGTTAGCGTCCATCACAAGCTGCGTCCAAACTTAACAGAAACTATGTCGGAACACCTGACGTAGCATTCACAGTACAAAAACTTGTGTACTAAAACCCCGCTCTGGTGCCTCATCGGCCTTTGAGTTTTCAGCCACTGGTCGTGTTGAAGGCAGGTGAGGTCACATCGCGGCCTGCTGTCTGGAGGACGTCTCCCTCATCACGGATGTCGTTTTATCACAGAGTCCATGCAGCTCTCAGTCTGGCCACAGTTTGTGAGAGGCTGATTTGTTGTCCTCAACTGGTGGAGACCTGTTTGTGGATCCACCTCTTCTTCTCCTTTTCTGCTTTGGCTTTTTGTTTACAGGCTGGAACAGCAGATGGTAGAATCACACTGAGAATTCATCAGTGACCCAAACTTAAGAGGATTTGATTCTCAACCTACCCCAGTCTTTCTTGACAAACTGTACTGCTGCCGTTTTAATTGGCCCCTTCTTGTTCTGGAGGGACAGCAGCTCATTGTCTGGTTAAAGAAAAGAGAGAGGGGTGGTGTTGAAACGTGTTGAATGTCCTGCTGAAAACAAAGCGTGTTGCCGTCACCGTCCCAGCAGGCGACCAAAGGAAAGTGGTGCCTCGACGGGACAAGACGGAGCATCCCTGTAGCAGAGCTCAAATTGAGGCAGATCATGGCCCTTTCAGGCGTACTGCCACAGAGTGTAGCCTGCACATTTCTATTCAACACAAACGGGCCCCATCTGGAGCCAAGACAGTGTAGTTTTCTTACTGGTGGTCCTGCAGCTCCCCGCTCCGTACAACCTGGACTTTATGAAGTCTTCAGCTGCCTGCTGCTGGAAAGACACCGTTTGTCCCTTTGTTGTTGTCACCTTGTAGTTTCCCTTCAGACTGAGAAGCAAAACATGACTTGATGAGTGACTGACCTGCTCACTTGTTGGAAGGTGTCGAGTACATTTTTCTAACACGTCAGTGTTTGGATGAACCACCAAGTCACCAGTCCATAACAATTAGTTTTTAATGAGAACGTTGATAGAAAATACAAGCGTACCTTCGTGAATGGGAAAATTTTCCACTTTGCCTCTTTTTCTCTCCGTTTAGTTCTTCGTGCTGCTCCTCTTCAGCTGAGTGGAGACACAAAAAAGCCATCAGAATCAAGCAGACCTGAATGTTCAGCAGAGAGTTGCCTAAATGTTTCAGAGCTGCACAGGGAGGGAAAAAAGGCCTCTTTACCTTCAGCTGCGTCGTCTTTCTGCTTCCTGGAAATAAAATAGGGCGAGTTCAGACATCACTGAGCAAAAGTGCAAACATGGAGCAGCAGTGGAGCCAGACAAGAGCACTTACTTTGAAGGGGCCACGTCGATTTCCTCCAGAACCTCAGCTGGCAGTAGTTTTCTTTTCTGTGGGGGAACAAATGGTTAAAACTTTAGTCTGATGCTCACCGATATCCTTCAACAAAAACGGCTTCCTACCAGTATCAAGAAATAATCCAGAAGAGACAGAAACATCTGCAGCAACTTCAGACTTTTATCTCTTGCTCACTTAATCCGACTTTTACAAAATGTTGCTCAACAACATGCCCCTTCTATCGGAACCTAAAGCTGCAGGCAGCCTCCCTCGCTCTGTAAGGTGCTTTGTCCGTGCAACAAGCGTGAATACCTTGTGTCGCATATCAATACCTACACACTCTGAAACCATTGCAGGCTTGAATCCGTCACGTACAGACCTTCTGCTCCTGGAACAGCTCCTGTCGTCTCCTCCTCTTCTCCTTCAGCTGCTCCTTCTCCCTGCAAACATCAACAAGCTGCACTGAGTAGCTGTTATGTTGGTTGGACGCAATAACGCGACCCCGAGCCAAGATATTTCCCCCCCCCAAACTGGCAGTCAAACGTGACGTTTGGCTCGTCAGCTAGCAGCGTTAGCCACCTCCTGACTGTTTCCAGAGCGTCCTTCATGCTCCGGAAAGCCTGGGCCTTCGAGTCCTCGAAGGTGACCTCCTCCGGCGCCTCATCGTCACTGGACTCCAGCATTAAGCTGAATTGTTGGGTCACTTCGTTGCTCTCCGTGGACTTTGAGGACATCTTCTTCGCCCCACGTTGTTGCTTCGCCATGTTGCTCTCCGCGGTGACGCGATGATGACGCTCAAATTGAGGGACCGGGGAAGTCGCGCTTGCTTTGCCTCCTGGTGGCCCACACGGGAACTACAATAAAAACACCCTTCTTACCTCCCGTAGGTAACAAACGACATTATACATACATACAAAAATAATTAAACGTTGAAGAAGAAATAAGAAAAAACTTCGAGTACAAGTTGTTTAAGTTATTTCAAGTAAATACTTCAAGGAAGAGAAGGCCCAAGAATACATGTGAAAGACCGTGAAAAGGTTTGCCATTGTATCCATGTTTTCATAGTTGTGATTTGAAACGGGTTAAAATAGGCGCAAGGGGAAGCATGTCTTCATAAGCTTGAACGAGTTCATGTATCAAAGTTCAGCCTAAAAGCCTGGTTATTCACGCTTTTATTTTGAAATAACTTGTCGTGAAATGAACGCATTGATCACATTATTCTAATTATTTCCTTGATGTAAAATTTATCACATTTTTAGTTTGTACTCATATGAATTGACATCTTCGGATTGTCAACATGGCATCGTGTCCATCATACTGAACATTAGCTACTGTGTGATTATTATTTACGTCGTGTTGTTACTTTCAACTTTTTTATGTTTCGACATTTATTTGAAGATAATTTCACTTGTTTTCGTGGTTGTCAGTGAGTTTCAGTGATTTTTAGCATCCAAATTATTTAGTTTTTTGTGTTTTCGCCCACAGGATCCATGCTTTTATTTTGAAAATAAAGACGAAGAAACACTATAAGCGCATCATTGTGGGGGGGCTTTCAGCTGCAGGTGGGCCGACTAACGGACCATTTTACCTCACTCGATTCACTACGGACTCAATGCACCGGCTACTGTTCGTGTTGCTGGCCGCCGCCGGGGCGTCGGTCCTCGGCATCCCGCGGCAGGGAGGCTCCCGGGCGGCCGGGCCGTGCCTCGCCCCGCTGCAGTGGGAGGGCAGGTGGGTGCAGTACGACCACAGCACCGGCAGGAACAGCCGAGCCGCGGTGTCTTATGACGCCTTGAACCGGAGGGTCCGCGTCCTGCAGCAGCACAAGAAGCACACGCCGTGTCAGAGGTAAAACACCCGGCGACTTTACCGCGAAAAGACGAGTGGAGGCGATAAAACACGGGCGGATGAATATGTGCCTGGTGTCAACAACAAACACCCCCCCCACCCTGCTGTGATAAATATCATATGACATCATGTATGTACTTAAATTGTGTCATGTACGCAGTGGCTGTCTGGTGTTTTGGCTGTGATAGCCTGTAATAACCCCGCGCCTGTTTACTGCAGCAGTGCTGGACTGAGTCTTTGCCAGGACTGAAGTCTGAAGTGATGAAAGGTTTCCTGGCCGGCGAACAGGGACACGGCCTGTTTATCGACTCCGGCTTGTTTAGTTTACACCGTGTCTTTATTTGTTCTTGTGTTGTTCTACAAAAAAAAGAGCTACATATGATCACTCATATCTGTAGTTTACATGTCATTGTGCTAAAAACAATGAACAACCAGTTTATGTTTAAAGAAAGGGGTTAACATGTTCCATTATTATAAATGCATAATTTCTTATAAATAACTAAAGAATCAGTCCCGCAAGCCTCTAAGGATTTGTCCTTGTGCCAGAAATATGTCTGTTAGTTCCTAAAAACATTTTTTGTTTCCATTTTTGTTGCTTATTCAAAAAGGTATCAACAGAATTTATTCATACAAGTCTAAGGCTTTAAAGCAACATCTGTATTGTACGTTTGTTCCCAAAAACTGCCTGTAAATGTCCATATGCACCTGTTCAAGGCCACGTGTAACGAGCCCTCTGCAGTATAAACTATAACGTCTTATCAGGCAATAGTGGGTTTTGATATTTCTCATTTGCTCTCACAAATTTGGAGACACACAAGCACCACACCTTCAACACAATTGAAACGTCCGTCCGTCTCAATGTTGTTGCTCACGGTTCATGTGTTCCAGGTACTTTGAGTACATCTACTTGTACCAGAGCCTGGTGATGTTCCAGATTGACCAGAAGACCAAGGACTGCGCGAAGATCGCTCTGATGGAGCCCTTCGATCCTTTCGACATCCCGGACAACTCCACCTTCGAAGACCAGTACACCATCGGGGGACCCGGTGACAACGTGGAGGTTCAGGAGTGGTCCGACAGGAAGCCGGCACGTCGGCGTACGTCACAGCGACCTGCTTCGATCCAAAGTTACAAAAGACAGAGATTTGTTGATGAAATCAAGATGGCAGAAAAATAAGTGAGATCATGTTACAAAAAAAGAATTAAGCTGAATATTCAGTCAGTCTAATTTTCTCTGGCAAGTTAATCAGAAGCCAAAGAACTAAAAGGAAAAGGTTCCTAACAGGTTGAACTTTTAAACCTTAGTCTGAGGCGGAACCACTGCGTCCTTTAAAAGCAGTTGGTACCTCCTTAACGTCAGACTGAATGGTGTGTTCGTGGCTGCTCTAACATCTGCACGTCTCCCCCCCACCACCACCACCACCACAGATGAGACCTGGGTGGGCGTCTACACCCTGGAAGACTGCTACCCCGTGCAGGAGACCTACACCCGCAACAGCAGTGTCACGACCTCCACCCGTTTCTTCAATCTGCTGCTGGGCATCAGCGACCCCGACGTCTTCACCCCGCCCAGCACCTGCCAGTCAGCCCGGCCAGAGAGGATACCCGAGTTGGAATGCTGAAGCCCTGTAGGACCTCAGCGATCACAGTGGACGCCTCTGAGCTCAAAATATCTCCAATATTGATTACAAGACAGGTGTAGTAAACAGTATACTGAGACTTTAGCAGGAGCCGAAAAAGCACCACTGTTTGAAATCACTGCTAGTAAATGTTCTTAATTACCCTTCTATTCATTTTGAAGTGAGGTGCTGCCTCTGCACTGTGAATTCCTCTATGAATGATAAATGATACAACTTTTGCATTTCACACAGATGTCACCTGGCCTGCAGGTCGCTGCCCCTCCAGCATCACACTGGATGTATCTCAATGCTTGTGTAAATCCAAGTTGGGACAAAAACTTCTATTCAAAAAAAATGTTGTTTTTATCCCCAATTCAATTTCTTTGACCTGAATAAACACCTGTAAATGTGTTTTTCAGTTCAGACAGGCGACTGCTTCACCTCTTATCAGTGTGTTTTATTTCTCATGTGGAAGGACAATCTGAAACAAGCTGTCAAAAAACTCTCCAATAAACACAAAGCAATTAAAAGTGTGAAATGATCTCCTGCCATAAACATTCGTGTCTTTTCTGCAGAAAGTTTTGGAAAAAGTGATGTTTGGTTCCATGTCCAAGAATTTACACTCTGAGACAGAAACAACTGGAGGGATCTGGATGTGTGCAGTTTTTAAGGAAATGCTTTTAATTTTGACACTAAATCACCAAAAGCAGAGTAACTGAACAAATAGCTCTGCACACCGACACATACGCTCTCAAATAACAACACTGAATGACTGTGTCTTTCCGGCAGGCTAAATCAAATTAACATATTAATAAAACAACAGTTTTTTGTTTGTTTTTTGCTTCTTGCAGGCAACACAAAGAGTTAAGTGCCTCACAAATCCTCTGTGTTATTTTTCCTTACCATGAAATAATTTTTTGTGTTGTAACTGATGTAATGAAATTACATGTTTAAACATTTGTGGTTGTTTTAGTAATAAAATAGTTGCTTTTAAACTGGGATTTTTAGGAGTTTATTTTTATTGCTCTAATATGATGCACGCTTTTCTTTGGCCTGTTAGAACATCTGGGACAATTTCACAGATTTCAATGCACAGCAAAGGGAGTTCACCATGCTACTGTCACAACTCATCACAAGCCTCTAATGTCATGACGCTCCATGGACATAGAGGGCGACAAACTTCCACTCGGTGCATCTTGGCTTATAAACAAGAAGAAGAAGGAAGGGTCAGAGTTCACCCTCGTGTGTTGGTTCCGTAAGAGAAGCGAGGTTGGTTGGAGGCTGGATTTTCCTCGTAATTAAGACATTAAGCAGATTTCTTTATTCGAAGGGAGCTGCTTGTTGAAGTGGTGAGTTATGTCGTGAAGCGAATGACTCTTGACAATGTTTGTTTTTAAGCGTTCAGTTAGCATTGATGCTAAGTAAGCGACGGGAAGTTTGACAATTTGACAGTTTTACAGAATGTCACAGTGACGGCCTCCCACATTTTGTTTGTTGTAGCTCAACGAAAGCCTCGAACAGTCAATTCATCATTTAACATGATTTAAAGAAGAGAAGCAACGGGAGCACAGGTGCAGGTTAGCTTGAAGCTACTACCTGTGATAGTGTTTCTCAGGGAGACTTTTGTGTTTGAACTGAGCAATGCTCCGAATAAATGAGCGGATAAATGATGATAAAACTCTCACTGCGATGCTCCAATGACAATTGTTCAGTTTACAGGTTCGAAAACGATTGTTATCTTTCAAGTTCTGTCACGATGACTGTTATTACTGTAGTATAGGTAAAGTCTTATAGACCTAATGTTAAAGAGGTTGACACTAGTTGTTAGTCAGGCCTGTAAAGTGTCACACCCGGAAGCGTTTCTACCCAGAGGATGAATTGTGTCATTGTGATGTTGGATTTTCTGCTAGTTACTTTATTGTGCTTGTAAAACCACTGACTTCATTTCCAGATTCCAGGTCACAATGTCGTCCTACACCTGCATCAGTTGCCGAGTGGCTTTCGCGGACGGCGAGGTGCAGCGAGCGCACTACAAAACCGACTGGCACCGGTACAACTTGAAGCGCAAGGTGGCCGACATGCCGCCCGTCACCGCAGAAAACTTCCAGGAGCGCGTCCTGGCGCAGAGGGCCGCTGCCGAGCAGCAGCTCGCGGACGCTGCGGCCACGGAGGGGTGCGCCGTCTGCAACAAGAAGTTCTCCAGCGCCAACGCTCACCAGAACCACCTGCAGTCACACAAGCACCAGCAGGCTGAGAAACAGGCCCTGCTGGCCGCCCAGAGGAAGGTGGAGAAGATGAACGAGAAGAACCTGGAGAAGGGACTCGGCGACGAGAAGCTGGATCACGACGCCAGGAACGAGGCCCTTCAGCAGGCGCTGAAAGATCAGCAGAGGCCGAGCCCGGCCAAGCAGGTGAAGACCCAGACGCTGCAGCAGAAGCCGGAGAAGCCCCCCAGGATGGTGTGGCTGGAAGAACAAGCCAGGCGGAGGGAGAGGGAAGACGGAGCTGGAGCTCCGGAAGGTGAGGGAGCACAATGAAACCAGGGTCCACATACACGTCTTGCTCCATGTATTTGTCTGAGATGGTGTTTCCCCTCACAGAAGAGTGGGAGGACGTTGATGGCGATGATGATGATGATGAGATGGAAGAGGAGGAGGAGGACGTGGATGAGGAGGATTCTATGGATCAGGAGGAGGGAGACCCGGAGGCTCCGTCGGAGGTCCAGGCGGCCCCTCTGCCAGGCTCCATCCCCGTCACTGACTGCCTGTTCTGCTCCCACCACTCAAAGTCGCTCATGAAGAACGTCGCTCACATGACCAAAGTCCACAGCTTCTTCATTCCTGACGTGGAGTTCCTCATCGACCTGAAGGGCCTCATACGTTACCTGGGTGAGCCGGCGGCGCCGTGACGTCTTGCTCTCCGCTCCATCGGCGGCAATTCTGGAAAAGAGCCGCTCACTCCATCAAAGCTGAACCGTTTCTGTCCTAACCCACAACAACACTTGTGTATTTTCTGTGTTACAGGGGAAAAAATTGGTGCCGGGAACGTGTGCTTGTGGTGTAACGAGAAGGGCCGCTCGTTTTACTCGACAGAAGCTGTGCAAAGTCACATGACGGACAAAAGCCACTGTAAACTCTTCACAGACGGTGATGCCGCACTGGAATTCGCTGACTTTTACGACTTCAGGTCACGAATAAATATTGATATGTTAAATTGTCTCTGATCTGCAACAGCAGGGTCAATAGGAGAGCATTGGTGAGGCACTGTGGACTGATGGAGGCTTTGTTTTATGGTCCACAGGAGCAGCTACCCTGAGAGGACGGAGGGAGAGGGCGCTGACATGGAGGACGACGAGCTACCCGACGACAAGAACCTGGAGTATGACGACGACACGCTGGAGCTGACGCTCCCTTCAGGTGACCTGACCTCAGACTCGTATACACTCATCGTATATTTCTCTTGCTCGTTGCTGTGCTCAGTGTCTCTCCTCTTTGTGCTGTGCAGGAGCGAAGATCGGCCACCGCTCCCTCATGAGGTACTACAAGCAGCGGTTCGGAGCCCAGCGAGTGGTGGCTCTCACCCACAACAGGAACGCTGTTGGCAGAGTCCTCCGGCAGTACAGAGCGCTGGGCTGGGGAGGAGACGCAGGTGAGACTCAGCAGTGGCGAGTCCTCACAGTCACACAAGTTATCTGGCTCTCTCTCTTTTTAGTTGCTTCCAGTCAGAGAGGCTCTCGTGTACTGTGTATGTAAACGCACTCTTTCCTCTTCCACCTTCCTCTCTCTCAGGCACCAACTCACTCCAGAAACAAAAGGACATGAAGTACGTGCAGATGATGAAGTCCAAGTGGATGCTGAAGATGGGCGTGACCAACAACGCCACCAAGCAGAAGCACTTCAGAGCCCAAGTCATGTTCTAAACTGGGACTGGATGGACTTGAAAGTGAAATGTCAGGACTTGCTCTCTTTCAGTGGTGGCAGACTTGTGATTCCAAGTAATGAATTTGTGTTCGTCAGGCTTAAACATCCAAGGAGGGAAACTTACAGACATTTCCTCTCAGTGAAATATGCTGAAGTTCTTGTGGACATTGCAAAAACCAACAGCTTCAGTACAATTTAATGATGGCAACATTCATATTGTTGAAATATATAACCCATTCAGATAAGCAACACCTTGTTCCTCATTATGATACACTTCATTTGTAACATGTCAAATAAAGGTCTCTCATTTAATTAGTTTTTTTGTGTTCTTATCAGATGTGCTAATTAGGATTTTCCCAGTTCTGCAGAATTGGCATGTTGGCCACAATTGACACAAGTGTCACTGACAGTGTTTCTGGACCTACTTTTCAAAAATGGCCGCCATCATGAAACACTTGACATTCGTTTTCTATCAACAAATAGCAAATGTGTGTAAATTACCTTTTCTGTTGATCTTTACTGCCATTTCATAGCGACTCGATGCATTCAAGGCTGAATCCAGGCCACTTTATAAGGTAAATGTTTTTTGTTCAGTTTTCTTTTCTTCACGTTATTCAAAATGAATAAATTGGGGAAATTCCCTCAGATAACAACAAAAAGACACATTAAACTGGAGAAAACAGTGTCTATTTTTATTTCCTCTCACCACAAAATCAGATTTTAGAGAACGTTTGTAAAAGTGTTTCTTTTTCATTGTTGGTGCTCCTAAGTTAAAATCCAGCGCTCTCCTGGCCCAGTGTTCTGGAAACATTCTCTCTCATCATTAAGTTCAATGTTCAGCTTTGTTTGAAAGAGGTTTGTGAGGTGACCAGTGATCATGATTCGAATTGAAAGAGTTTTCAATCCTTCAGGGGAAAAAAATGAAAAGCTCCCTTTTCTATGAGTGGATGCTCATTTCTCTTGTGTCCAAAAAGCCCAAAAGAAACATCTCAGAACAGGATTTTCCCACTGTGACATTGAGAGAGAAGGCTCGAGCTCCTCTGGCTCTTTCCGTGCACGTCAGATTTGTGAATGACTCTGCCGGCTGCAGATGATGTCATCGAAAGCCGATCGGGCTTCGGCAGGATGCTGACCCACCACGCGGCCACATTAATGAGCTCAGTTACTCCATTTGTTTGTGGTCCTCCACTTTATCTCTGGCAGGCTCTCCACTTCCCTTCTGCAGGTCGGGAGAGTGTTTGTGGCGCGATGGTTTCAGGGATTTAGGGCACTCCGCCCGTGCTGCGCGCCGCCGCTTGACGGCGTCGACAGGAAAAAAACAGAGGGGAGGAGGGGTCATGCAGACAGGCCGACGGCGAGAAGGAGACTAATTGATGAGGCCGACGTGAGGAGAGAAGCAGGGCAGCTCGCTGGGA
>JAUESF010000041.1:16239502-16250465 GCA_032274765.1 Malacoctenus tetranemus
GCCGGGGCCGGGCGGCCCGCCCCGGCCCCCCGTCGGCCCCCCCCCCCCCCCCCCCCCCCCCCTGCCCCCTCCGCGCTCCGCCAAGTGGCCACAAGGCCAAAGGTTGGAGGCTGAAGTCTACCAGGCACTGCACTGGCTGCCGTGGCTGCTGACAGACTGGCAGTTGCTGTAGCGCTTCTTGACAATCATGCTGATGTAGGCCTTCATCAGCTTGGCGATGTCCATGACCTGCGACAGAACGGAGGAGGAGGAGGAGGAGGAGGAGGAGGAGGAGGAGGAGTTAGTGGCTGAAGGAAATGGCTGATGATTTAAAACGTTGCAGTCGGTGCCGATATCTGAACCAAACTGGCTACGGACCATTTGGGTTTCGAAGACCAGCTCTCGGCCCTCCACGGCGATCTTGTAGGCGTTGGGCAGCGGAGCTCCGAAGGACAGGATCAGTTCGTAGGGGAAAACCTCCAGAGGCCACGGCTCGCCTCGCTTGTACACCGAGATGGCCTCGCGGCTCACGCCCAGCCACAGCTCAGAGGGGAACGCTCCGTCCCGACACTGAAGCAGCAGAAACAAGACGTTTGTCAACACGACAGAGGCTACAAAAAGAGGCACAGTGCTGGAAGTATTGACAGTAAGACAGTAAGACGGGAGCTTCTGTGCATGTTCCTCACCTCCACGTTGAACAGGGTGGATCCATATCCCTTCCACTCCTTCACCAGCGCCATGTATTTGACCATGGCCTGCTCCTGGTTCATCCCCTGCAGCTTCCTCCACTTGTCCATGACGCTGGTTTTGACGGCCGCCGCCTCCTCCCTCATCCAGGCCTCCAGGCTGTTCTCCTCCTCCAGCTTCTGCCGACTCAGCGAGCCGCTCCTGAAGCTCCGCCTCAGCGTTCCCTCCAGGAAGCTCGAGCGCTTTCTCTCGGCCGTCCCGGAGCGCTCAGCCACCGATCCGGCGCCCGGAGCGAACGTCTTGGCGGAGTTCTGCACGCGGGCCCGCAACCGAGCCATGGGGAACACCTGGGACATTTCAGGGATGTTGGCCTGCGAGCTGTAGTCGCTCAGGAGGTACTGAAGCCTCAGGGCAGCCAGGAACTGAAGCGTCTCCTCAGGCGCTGGGTACTGACTGCGGATGACGGCTTCATGAGCCTGAAGGCGGCAGACAGAGAAAGCAGTTGGCGTCTAAAATCCTTGAGGTCGGGTCTCGCAAGTAAGGAAAGCTCGCTCAGGCGCCTCCGTCGGCAGTCCCTCCCTGGCGTCTCTTACCTGCTCGAACATGAAGGCGAACTCCACGCTGTCTTTGGGAACATTCTCCGTGTCCAAGAAGCAGTAGAGTTTGAAGTAAAACTTCCAGCCGGTGTTGCATTCGTCCGGGCTGGCCGAGAGCCTGTCGAGCAGACAGTGAGAGGTGACGCTGACCGCCAGGCAAAAGACACCAGCCACTTGTCAGGACACGGACGCGCCGCGGCGCTTACTTTTCAAACTTGGCGAGTACGTCGGCCACCACCGTGCGGCTCTCGATGGCCTTCTCCGTGGTGTCGTTGTGTTCGAAAAGAGCGAACATGTTCCTGCTGTCCTCCATTGCCAAACCGCGGATCAGCTTCTCCACCACCTGGCACAAACAGGAACAAGCAAGTGGCACGCGCAGATTCAAGCAACAAATCCGGGCAGCTCAGGGTCATTTCAGCTCTGATGTCGACGGTTGAACAAAGTCTAATCCATCTCAATACTTGTGTGGTAACAATACATTTTTGAAGTCAGAGATGTCACAAAATGACGTCAAATGTGTCAAATACTTGAGGAATGACAATAACAATCGTGGGTTCTGAGATAGATAACTACAAAATGGCTTTTCTCGCTGCAACCGGCGTGTTGCTCAGGCGCACCTCTCCGGCAGTGGTGTGCGAGTTGATGGTGATCTTGCAGGAGCCTCCACCGTGGCAGTGAACGGTGGTGCTCATTTCCTGCCGGGCCACGATGGAGCGGATCTCCTCCTGCGACGGCACGTTCTCCCTGGCTCTGGTTTTCCTCAAGGAGTCCAGGGCGAAGGCGGCGTAGCGATCCATCTCTGAGGCGGGGAAGAGCTCACGAGTCCTGCAACGAGTTGGTACAGAGAAAAAGAAGCTGTTAAATGCTTCTTATCTGTGTCGAAGACTTGTGTTCCAGCAGGGAAACTAAAGCGCTTGAAGGCTCACCTCTTCAGGTGGAACTTGAGGTACCGGAGGATGCTTCTGGTCGGGACGAACGTGCAGGACATGCAGGCCAGGATCTTCCAGCTGCACAGGTTCCCGGGGCCGCCGGGCTGCGGCGGCCGCGCCGTCTGCTTGATCAGCTGGCAGTAGAGCTCGTCGCGCAGCAGTTTGAGCTCCTGGCCCGTCTGCAGGATGCCCTGGATGACGGGCACGGGGTCGGCCATGCTCTCCAGGTGCTGGAGGGAGCTGAACACCTTGAGGGCTTCGTCCTGCAGTGTCGTGTAAGCTCTGGTCCTCGGGGCTGAGGGGAGAAGAGGGAGGCGCTCTCATCAGTGCTTTTTACCAACGAAAAAATGGACGCACAAGAGATCGTCCAGTGTTGTTTGGTAGGATTTTCATCGTTGGCTCTGTAGTTTGTCTGAAGCTGCGCAAACTTTTTGTGATTCCTCACTACTGACGGCCTCTCCTCTCGTCTGTCTACGTTCTGTTCGCGAGGGACTCACAGGTGAGATGGATGTCGCCGTAGGGCAGCGGCAGCAGCGGTGAATGCAGTGGGTGGTGGCTGTATCGAAGGATGGGGTTCCTCTTGTAGATCTGCTCCACCACCTCGGTGTTCAGGCAGTTCTCCTGCAGAGGGGAGAGGATTCCATGTTTCTGTCTGCACGCCTGGCTTTTGGGTTTTTATTTGAAGCACCGGGCTTTGATGGCGCCCCCGTGCGTGCGGGGTCTCCCACCTTGATGTCCTGGACGAGCTGCTGGGTCGGCGTGTCGATCGGAGCTTTGGTGTCGATGACGTTCTGGATGGAGTTGGCCCAGCGGGTGGCCTCGTTCAGCAGCTTACAGTAGAGGCGGTACGAGTGCTTGCGGCCGTACACGATCACGTTCCAGTATCCTGTCGAGAACGAGGAGGAGGAGCTGAGACCAATCACGGGCTCAGTCGCGCCGAAGAGCATCAGGCGAGCACGTCGGTTCAGCTCTGAATCACGGAGGCAAGGCGCTGGAAACGCCCTCCGTCTCTCTCTCCTCCTCCCACCTGTCTCCTTGAAGACCTTTTCGTCCGGCTGGACCACTGAGCACAGGCTGTTGAGCACCAGCGTTCCCAGCTTCAGGGCGTGGCGCTCCGAGCTCTTGTAGTAGTCCAGAGAGTTGTGGGTGAGCAGGAACCAGCGCTTCTTTAGCTTCAGCGAGACTTTGGTGCTGTTCTTCATCTCTTTGTGCAACCAGCCTGGTGAGGAACAGAGGAATTGAAATCAAACTCCGCACTTCTTTCATTTATCTATGTATTTCACTAAAAAGCGCAACATTTCACATGAACTAGAACAGCAGGAGAGAAAACGTTGGCACCTTCAGGAATAACTGCTCTGAGATTTCCAACAAAGCTACTTTTCACTGCAGGTGTCAGCTGTGGTTAGATGTCAGTGGGAAACTGAGCGGTCACCTCGGATGATGAACTCCTGTCCGTCCACACGCGTGTCTCCTTTGGAGCGCTGCAGCAGCGTGATCCAGTGGTGCATCTCCTCGGGCGTGTCGGCGTTGCAGTGCAGCACGCGGTTCGCAGTGATCATGACGAAGGAGTTTGGCCTGTGACCATCCAGACAGTTCATGTGTAAGTGCATGGATCACACATCTCCACAAGAGCAGATCGGTTGGTGGCCAGATTTGTGTTTTGTTTTGTTCATTAATTGCATTTTTTTTATCTCTTCAATTTGTGTTTGGATTTCTTTTCCACCCACATTAAATCCTGTAACAATCTGTGGGCCAAAACTAATCATGTGAGTAGAGAAAATAACCAGTTGCAGATTTCAGTGAGATTGAATCTGAACATGAACATCTGCATTACGTTCAGCCACACTTTGAGGAAGAGTTGACCTAAAGGGCAGTTTGGTGGCGTTTTTTTTGTCTAATTGACATTAATGAGCTGCCTCCCTTTGATTTTTGTGAGAGCTCTGAACATCTGCCGTGTGATGTCTGCTGCAGGCTCCCACCTTTCCGGATTATCCGATGCACAAACCGAATCGATCATCCCCACATCCAACGTTCCCTGGAGACACACACAGACGCACACACAGACACACAAACAAACAGATAAAGCAAGTCTCAGTCACAGTGTTCAGAGTGTGGATAATGGCTCTGACCTTCCTGTGCCCCGTGGAAACCAATTATTATGCACACGCACACGCACACACACACACACACGCACACACTGAAGAATAATCGGGGTAAAATAGACTGCCAGGATGTACAAAACATAAAAACAACAGTTCTCTGTGGTGTTCCACACTGAATAATAACTTAATCAAACTCCTTTTATTCTTTTTGTCCTTTCTAATGTATTCTAATAATATATTCTATCTTTACTTGTATTGAGCAGAAAGCAGACGCTTTCCTAACAAAGTAGATTTTAGAGAATTGGTTTGTGTGTCCATCAGTTGAGACTACAAACACTGATTGTGTTTGACACAACATTGTGGTCTGTATAGAAGCAGTGTGACACATGGCCAGGTTGAAGATCTTGTCATGCATCAGCAGCATGTTATTGTAGAGAGCAGTGGTCTCTCTCTCTGTCTGTCTCTGTCTGTCTCCGTCTGTCTCTCTTGCATTGCTCCTCCACAGTCCTCACCACGGCGTTCTGCGGGTTGGCCTGCTCATCGTGCATCTCCCTGATCTCCTGCTCAGTGGAGCTGTGGACTTGACTCAGCACGCTGAACCACTGACTGGAACCAAGGAGACATCAGCATGGTCAGAAACGAGGGGGGAGGATCATGACGACAAAGAAAGGTGATGAGCATGCACGCACACACCCAGGAACACTATTTGTCAAAGCCGACAGAGGTGAGACGTGGACCTCCATTTTGACTGAATAACGGCAAACCTGCATGTCATTTATAATGACTGTGTGTGCATGCCATATTGAAGAAGACAGCACCACAACACAACACACTACGGATGGTTTGGGTTCTCTGTCCAGATTAAACACAAGTGAAGTAGTGAAAGTCACCTGGCGTCCTCAGCAGACTCTGTGATCAGATGATACGTCCTCTCCGGCATCACAATGTCGATTCCATTCTCTTTGCCGGTGTTATCGATAATTTCTCTACAAATAGGAAAAAAACAACAACAAAGTGAAGACTTTGGAACTTTCTCGCTGCCTCTCATACTGAATTTGTTTCATATTCTCTCTTAAGATGAACAATTCTTGTCATTACATCTGTATTCTATCCAGTTATCTATATTCTCAATATTTATACAAATCCACTGGCATTTCCAGAGTTTGTTTCCAGGCTGTTTTCTAGATTGGTAAACATTTCAACACAAAGGCGACTGGTCCTCACTTGGCACTGTGGATGTCCAGCACGCCTTTCATCTTCTCCTCGCTGTCGTTCTCAAAGTACATGAGCTTGCTCTGCCGCAGCACGAACCAGCGGCGCTTCCAGTTGCGTCGGGACAGCGTGGACGAGCCGCCGCCCTTCTTGTGCAGCCAGCCCTGCTTCAGAGCCTCCTGCTTGGCCCGAAACCACAGGAAGGTCTCGTCCTTCAGCACGCACCAGCGCCGCTTCCACGTGTTCATCAGGCCCCCTGGAAAGGGAACAGTTTTTGTCTTTGTTTTAAGACTCCCGCTGCGGGTTTACCAGAGAAACGCTCAGTGTTTGAAATCAGTCCAGCAGCTACCTTTGATGTACAGGAAGCTGTGGAAGTAAGGCAGCGTGACGCAGCTGTAGACGGAGTCACGGCGATACGACAGCTCGTCGTCAGTGTCGAATCGGTCGAAGTCGTCCTCACTGTCCTCAAACTGGAATAAACGAGACGTTTAGAGTCTGATCAGGAGGAAAATCTACTTTTTCTCAGAGTCAATAAACAACGACAATGAAATGTTCACTCAAAGCTCTTAAAGCAGCACGTATTTCACTTTCATCTTCAATATTTCACAAGAGAATTCTGAGAATTCTTAAAAAAGCTCGTTTGGAAGACGTTTTAATGTTTATGTTTACTCCTTGGAGTGACTGCAGGAAGACCCGACTCACCGAGGACTGGGCCCCCTCAGAGCTGAAGCGGTACGCCCCTGAGCTGTTGTAGGTGCCCAGGGAGCCGCGGTAATCGGGGGACCACTGTCCACTGCGCGGGTTGGAGAAAGCCACGCTGCCGCTGGAAACAATGGCGCCCTCGTCGTAGTCGTCCTGGTCGTAGTCGGAGTCCTCGTCAGGCGGTATCAGCTCCACCAGGTCGTCGGACGGCGCCTCGGAGGAAGCCTGCGGGCGGCAGTAGGCCGAGTCCCCGCTGGACGAGGCGCTGTGGCACCCGGGGGGCACCGGCGGGAGAGGCAGCGGCTGGTGGAGCAGGGTGGGCGGGGCCAGGGGCGGGACCACCCCGTCGTTGGCGTACGGGTCCTCCTCAGACGAGTCGTCGCTCGTTCGGATGCCGCTCGTCCTCTGCCCGTCCGAGTGGCCGTGCTCGCTCGGGTTCGGGGAGTCCTTGAAGGCGTCGTCGTCGGCCCCGAAGCCTTCGTCCACCTCCTCTTCGTCGCTCCCCCTCCTCCGCTCGCCCTCCTTCCCGCTCTCCTCTTCCTCGCCGACTCCCAGGGAGCTCTCGATGTTCCGCACGCACTCGTCGATCTCGTCGAAGTTCAGCGAGTCGAGGAACTGCTGCGCCGCCTTGCAGGCCTCGTCCTCCAGCCGTCGCAGCTCCTGGTCGCGGAGGAGCTGCAGACGGTTCAGGGAGGCCTCGGTCAGCGACAGCTCCTGCCGCTCCTTCTGCCTCTGCAGCGCCTGGATCTCCCGCTCCAGCCGCAGGATCTCCTCCACTTGAGACGACTCCTGAGGTCGGATGGCCTCCTCCTCTTCCTCGCACGCTGCCTCGCGGGTCTCGACGCCCTCCCGCTCCTCCGAGGCCTCACGCGCCGCCGCCGGCTCCACTGCAGACCGAGAGTCGGCCAACACCGAAGAAACCAGCTGCTCGGCCTGCTGCAGCTCCTCCAGCCGTTTGGCCTCTTTGACCTGAGGACAGAACAGGAGGAGGCCACGACTTCAGGATGACTCCAGAACGATGAGATGCTCGTCGCTCACTCACACTCACTGATGTTGCACTTTCAGGTTTCGCTCGAGTAAAAACAAAAGTGAGAAAGTTCCAACACAAATGTAAAGGAGTCATTCTGGAGTCTGTGTGGTCGCACCTCTCTGGCGAGTCGCTCTGCTTCCAGCCTCTGTTTCTCTCTGCACACACACACAAACACACAGACATCAGCTGACTGACCAGACAGTATCAGTCGCATAAACAACGCAAGCAATTAGATTTCCTGTCTGACTGAGGCCATTCAGAGAATGTGTCTATCAAGACAATGACCAAAAATCAGAATGCAGCAGGCACGTTTCAGTGAGTTCATTCATGTGAGGAGGAGGCAGAATGACGCAAAGCTTGAAGTGTTTCTTTTTGCTTTGTCACTAAGAAACTTATTTTACTCAAGCACTCATTGGAGGAAAAAGGACCCACCTCTCCATCTCCTCCTTCACCCTCCTCTGGTGCTCCTCCTCCTCCTCCCTCTTCCTGTTCCGCTCCTCCAGCAGCCGGCTGTAGGCCCTGCGGGCCAGCTGTCCTCGGAGACATTTCTGGAAGGTGAGCGCGGCCCATCGGGCCAGCAGGAACTTCCTCCTCCAGTAGAAAGCTCGGTAGTTCTTCTGAATGACCACGACGCACTGCAGCAGCTTCCTGTATTGTTTCCTGAATGCAGGAGAACACAAACAAGCCCCACAGTGGAGCTTTAGGACAGGATGGAAATGATGGAGGTTCCTGCAGCCTGCTGGCGGGTGGAGCTGGGGGGGTCCCACCTGGTGATGTAGCCCGTGATGTGGGCCTGGATGATCATGGCTGCGTTCAGCACCTCCACCTCCCTCTGCTTCTCCAGCCGATTCTCCAGTGACTCCCGCAGGAAAACCTGAACGAAGGATAGAAAAGAGAGAGAGAGAGAGAGAGAGAGCAAGAGAGAGAGAGAGAGAGAGGGGTGATTTTAAAAGAAATTTGAATGTGGATTTATGAAGAAACTGAGGCTGCTGGGTAAACTGTTAGAAAAAGATTTTTCCAACTCTTCACAAAGACTGGATTCTACAACACATCACTGCATTCCAAGTGAGTTTTTAATATTTACGACTTGCAAATTTCGAAAGTTTCACTCTCGAAATCAAAAACAGCCAATTCATTGTCAGAATATTTTCCTGAGCAGCTCAAGAGGCAAAAAAACCAGGATTAAAGCAGGACACCAGAGTGTGTTTGACTCTGGCTTGGCTGAACAGAGTACATCCATTACATATGCTGCATTACAGGCACACTATGAATAAAAGATTTGCAAGCGGACAGCATTAAAATGGGCCGAATCGTTCCTTCTTTCTGAAACATCACCACTTTACATACACTCCCCTCCAGCAGAACAACTGAGCTAAACAAAGCGGGCGACATAAATCAAACCCAGATCCTCCCCTGCTTTTGTTTGCACCACTAAAGACCGCAGATTACTGCGGTGAGTGATTTCGACGACAACTCCGCGTGAAAAGACCCGTCTTACAGGCACTTAGTGCAGCTGCCTGCTATAGAAGCCAAGCTGCTGTTCATTGATAGAGAAACTGGCCCCAATGTGGGCCGCTGGGGGTTAATCCGATTAGGGGGGGAGGAAAATGAGATATGGGATGGGGTCTCGGGCGACTGAGACGGTGGGGAAATATCACAGTGCTATGGGGGCTCAGGAGTACAGATTGCCTTATCCTGTTGAATGGCTCCGTGTGTGTGTGTGTGTGAGTGTGTGTATGTGTGTGTGTGTGTGCGCGTGTGTGTGTGTGTTGGCTGAGTGACAGTGTGGGATTTTCAGCAGTGGAGCACTAATGAGATTTTAGGGGGAAATGTAAACTCGTCGGGGTGATTTGGACATCACTTACAAGCAGGTTAATTAACAAGGAAACATGAATTACATGCCTGAGCACATGCAAACACACACACACACACACACACACACACACACACACACACACACACAAAAACCCGTGTTGCTCACAGCATTGAGGTAATTGGGTAAAACGTTTCTCAAGCAAAACTCGACTTGTGGAAAAAGATTTTTTCCATCCAGAGACTTTGATTAGTTTTCTGGAACTGGCCACAAATTTCACAACAAAAGAAAAACTCTTACGACTCTCACAAGAAGTCAGAACAATTCTCCCTTAAACCATTTTCACTTATTTTTAAATTATAAGTACAACTTGGAAGCAATCGACAAGCCCCGTGTTTTTTTTGTTTTGTGAATTCGTTTTAAGAGCACTGCTGCTGCGACTTGGATGTGCAGTGAGAAGTTGGCTCGAGGAGGACCGGCTCTTTGTGCGCCTCACGCTCACTTTATTAAAACAACTTTCAACAAGAACTCTGCACAATCAGAAAGTGCAGCCTCGTGTACAAGTGCACAAATTTGCATCCCAATGAATTGAGCGCCTAATCCTTTTTAATCATTACTATGCTAATTAGCGGCAACAAAAGCCTCGGCGAGCCCGGATGCCTTTTGATTCTTGCCGCCGGGGCCTTCGGGGAGCGCCGCCTGCCGTCTCAGGTCAGGCCCGCCGAGAGCTCCGAACCCCGGGAGAAGCGAGCAGCGCCACATCGCTTCCAGGAAATTAAGTTTGAGGCTTCGATGCAAAAAAAAAAAGAAAAAAAAAAGACAAAGCCCAACTCTGAGACAAAAGCGAGGACATGTGCCAGCTGAAAGGAGCTGCAGGCCACCTCGATGTAAATCTCACAGCGAGAGGCAGCGGGACAAAGTGTGTGAATCCCTCTGAGGGAAAGAGAATTGATTTAGCAGTTTACAAGCCGTTGCAGGAGCGGGAGGGGCTTTGTGGTTCAGAGGGGAGCCGTCTCTCACCGGCCCGTAGCGACCAAATGAATCTGTCACAAACGGCCAAAAGCTAAAGAATGGAGGATTTGGGGCCTTTCTAATGAGGCAAACACAAGTTTTGAATCAATTGGGCATTTTTAATGTTTGTAAATTTATGCTCTACCTGCCTGAAGTGAGATAAAACGTTGCAACAATTCTTCATGCAGGAAGTCTTTTTCCACTCGAACCAGAAGTTTATTCGTGTGTTTGTTTTCCATGTTGCTTGACTTTTGTTTTTCACTGGACCCGAACTTCAACTTATCCAGTTTGATCAATCAACCGTTCAACTGTGTTGTTTGTTTTTCTTTTTGTTTTCCCAGAGACTGGATTGTGAAACGCTGCCACATCACTGACACTGAATCACGTTGTAATTGAAGACTGAGGTGCACTGATTCGCTTCCTCCACAGTGAGCATTTGTCCCGGTTTTGCTGGAGGCATTTTGTGAGTATTATTACATTCAGCTATTCAATTTGCAAATACACTGATGCATGTAAAGAAACCATTAAATAAAGAAGCATTCGTTCCCTTTTCCATCATGTTTTATCATTGGGCTGACACCGTGGTGCTGTGGAACCCACTCCTAATTCCTGCGATGCTGCTGGTCCTGCACAAACACAGGACACACATACTAATGACCACTCATCCGTCCATCCACCCCCACGCACACACTCTTATCCTCCACTGGTACTGCTGTCACCTCCTGCAGCATCACACGGTCATGCTGTGATTACGGGTCTGTGTCCCCCATCTGTCATTTATTCTCCCCCACAGGAGTAGCACGTACACACACACGCACGCACACGCACACGCACACGCACACGCACGCACGCACACACACACACACACACACACACACACACACACACACACACACACACAC
>JAUESF010000041.1:16264040-16279925 GCA_032274765.1 Malacoctenus tetranemus
ACACACACACACACACACACACACACACACACACACACACACACACACACACACACACACACACAGACACACACACAGACACACACACGCTCAGCCTGCCGCCAACTGTGCCTGTAGATTCACAGGTGTTCATATCAAGACTCACCTTGTCTTTATTTGGTTTGATGCATCGGATGAAATACGGGTTGGAAGTGCTGAGTGTGGCCATCAGGGAGTGCAAAGAGTCCTACGACACAACAGGAAAGTGCAGACGCCGCTGTTTCTTCCAGTGTTTTCAGTATTTCTCATATATAGTATTTCTCTGCTGGAGGTGTTGCTTTACTACCACAGTGACTCCTTTTATTCTGAGTATCATCAGAAAGAGAAGCTAATAAAAACTTAATCTAAGACTTTCTGTAAACTATGGCAGCATGGCCGCTCAATACTCAATTACTTTAAAACTGGCTTCACAAAAATTACATGATTATTTGATAGCAGTGACTGAACCAGGCACTCATCGTTTTCTGCACAATATTTCCTTTAAGTTTTATCTATCTGTGTTTTTCTGTGCTTTCTGTGGTAGCTGTGTTGAGTCTGTAAAACACGTTCCAGCTTCTACCATCAACAAAGAGCCTTTCGGTAGACCACTTGTTTATTCGGGACTTACCTTAAACTGAGAGCTGACTGTGGGCCGTCTGTGCTTGAAGGTGCTCTTCAGAGTGTCCTGTTTGTTGCGGCTCAGTACGTGTTCAAACAGATCGTAGACAAAGTCCAACCTGGGAAACAAAAAGACGGCCACAGGATCGACATGAGGTAAAATTTGCTGTGTAAACACTCAACTGAGCGTGTTGACTTAAACCAACCCAAGAGAATTTGAAAACAGAGAATATATAGAAATTGAATGATTCGTTCTTTACACCCTCTGTCGAAATAGGTGAATGTTTGAGTAATGCACCATAGAAGTGAGTCAATTTCTCGCTCTCGATAAACAAGGGAGTTTTATGATCAGGTGCTTCAAGCTCACCTGCTCTCTCTCAGCATGTTGAGGATGTCGTCCCTGAAAGTGTCTCTGTTCTTCTCCAGCATCCCCCTCACGTCATACACCACCTGTAACAGGCCACAGAGGGGCGTCAGAGAGCTTCACCTCAGAACAAAGAGAAGCAGTGAGTCTGGTGTGACATGGTGCCTTCAAAAAAATCAATAAAAGCTCCCCGACAAACACAAGACACAACAGGCTGAAAAACACATGTTTATTCGAAGGTTTACCTCTCCTGCGTAGTGCCTGACAGCGAAGTAGTGCACGGCCACGCGTGGTTTCACATAAAAAGGATTTTTCTGGAGCAAAGGGAAGAAAAATTCAAACTGTTAGACGCTCATTCTTCACGAGGAATTTTGGGGGCCTGAAAAAAAAGACAAGACAAACTTTGACTGTAGGTGATCAGACCAGAGTTGGTGAGCTGTGGGCGCCTCTACGAACAAGTCAAAGTTACGATAATCTATGAGGTTACAGAACAGGTGTCGTTTTATTTTATGACCTACAACCGATGTGCCTCCTGCAGGGATCCAGCAGCGTCGACATGATAAACACAAGCAGGAAAAGCTGAATGGAACGAGAAGAGGCCCCGAGTGCTTCATCAGTCACAGAGGACTGTGCTTGCACCTGTGTCTTTGTACACAAAACAATCAGTATCTGAACCACGACCTTCTCTTTTAACTCTGTTCAATGGATTGTTTTCTTCAGATTTGCTTCATATATGAAGCAGGAACAAAAGTCCACACTTTGGAAAGCGTTGGAGACCCACCGAGTGCTGGCTGTGGAGTTTCTCCAGCAAGGTGTCGTCTGTGGCTTTGGGGAAGTGACTCTCCTCATTCATCAGTGCCAGGAGGCCCAGTTTCTACGAAGACACGGACAACTTATTCATCATCATAGCATAAAATCCTGACTGTCACAAACATTTTATCATGAAACCAAGATGGTTGAATTCATTGTTTCTTGACATTGTAACACTTTTTTTCCTTTTGGTAATGACAGTGTTATGAATAAAGGAACCCACTAACTACACTGTATAATAAGTCTTAGTTGAAAGGGTTTATTTCTATTTTTACAGTATATGTCTTCAGTCACATCAGTATTCAGAGTATTTGACAGTTTTTGAACGCAGCCAGAAGAGAAAATCACCCACTAACCTTCTCAATCAAGTCCAGACACTCTCCATTGTCCATCCAGTTGATGTCAACCCAAACCAGGCCCTCTCTGAAAGAAACAGCCGAGAAAAAGGCAAATATTAACAAAATCAAGTGAAAGACCAACAGCATTGGTCCACCACAGAACAGGCATAAAAACTGCCTTGTTAGCAAAGAGACACATGCTGCAAGTCGGACTTCCTTCGCTTTAAATTTTAAAGAAAGAACTGTGAATATAAACAAGAATCAGGGCAGACTTCTGGGAAAAAAACAACCAGATCAAGCAAACAACCAAAGAATCTCCACCTACTTGTTGTATTCAAGTTGCTCCAGGGAGAAAATGTGCTTGTTAAAATATTCCTGAAGCTTCTCATTTGCATAGTTGATGTTGAACTGCTCAAAGCGGTTGACCTGTGGGGAACAACATTAGGAAGATATTAGTCAGAGAAAACACTGACAGAGAGTTAATGAACTGAAAAGCAACGAGCCCCCCGAGGTTTATTTACCCTTAATTCACAATTAAAATGTGATTAAAACACAAGGAAGAGGGGGGAAAAGCAAGGTCATGCTTTTTAGGTTTAATCGAGTGTGCTGCTGTGAGAAATATGAAAATAATTTGATACCAATATCAGAACAACATTAGACTCTTTCTTCCCATTTGGCTTCCTGTTACATTAGATTTCAGTCGCAGTAGTTTTTCCTCTCAAAGATGTGGATTTTGCGTGTTGATTGTTTGGTTATTGAAACACACCTCAAAGTTCTCAAAGCCAAAGATGTCCAGGATGCTGATGGATTTGAAGTCTTCTTTGCCCCTGATGCGGTTGTTGAGTTTGCGGATGATCCAGTTGAAACACTGAGAATAAAGTGCCATGGCCATCGAGTCTCTGGAGTCCACCGCCTGCAGGGTGGAAGTTAAACTGTGATTTCATTTTGAAAGCAGGATAATGATCAGAATCCTGAACACTAAACAGTATGTAAATGAAATGTCTCAGCAGAACTGCACACGACACAGGAACGTCTCTGGTTTGTTGATCTTGTGAGCTGATGAACAAGCAAACAACCTACTTTTACTCTGAACTCAGTTACCTACAGACTGTGGGTGGGGGGGGGCAGTTCAGGGGCCTGAACTCATTGCCCCCCTGCAAGCTGAGAGAGAGCTCAGTCATTGTGCCGCAGCAAGGAGAGGAGAATAGCCGGAAACCGAAAACAATGTTTGGGCTTTTGGTTTGTTTTGTTCTGCTAACACTGCACACAAAGCAACATCAGTTCACGCTAAAATTAGACCTTTTGTTTCTTGTGATTCAGACCTGGAGATAAACCGTAAACAAAGCCTTTTTTTCATGCTTTTCGAGCTGCAGTTGATCAAATCTGAAACTGTGACCATTTGCTTCAGTGGCTTTTTGACATGTAATGCCAAAGTGTGTCTCCTAAAAATTTGGTGCATTTTAAATGTATTTTTTGTCTTTGTAATAAACAAAACAACCCTAAAGAAAAATGTCGACCAAAAAAAAGACGGCATATTTTTTCACACTGACTCATACTGACCTGTTCCACAGTGAGCGGCGTGGAGATCTCCTCCCCCCTCAGGATCATGGAGCGGTGGGTTAAAACCTCAGCGAGCTGATCCGAGTTCAGCCCCAGAAGTTCCGATGTCCGAGTGAGAGCTGAATGAAAACGTGAGAAACAATGAATGGAACCGACAGACTGTGAACGGAGAAACAATCAAACTTGAGAACTTAGTAAACAGCAGTAATTCACCTTTTATTACCTTCCTTCAATTCCAATTTAATCTAACTGAGCTGGAGTCATTTGCTGATTATATTTTTCCTTTAAGCGTCGTCCTTCAGTAGAACCACTGATCGCATTCACAGCACAATAATTGGTGTCACTATTTATCAAGTTTGACCTTTGGCTCTAGTTGATGAGAGACTGACCTTGATGTCCATTGGAAACACAAACATTAATGCAGTCACATAAATTAAAGTAAGAACATCCTGAGAGAATATTAATGAGCACCATGTCCTTGAGCCGATTGTTCACTAAGCTGTCACCCCCCCCCTGCTCCCCCCAATCGCACTGTCTGGATACGTTTGTCGATGACAAATGTTGATGATCTTGTTTTGGTTAACATGGACTTACACATGGAGACTTGAGGTGACGGTAGAAGTGAAAAGAAGAAGGATCAGAGAAGGAGTGACTACAAGCTCACTGACCTGACTTGGAGGAGACTTGCGCCCCCCCGGCTGTCATGAACTCGATGTTCCCTGTGTGGAGGATCCCGGCCAGGAGGCGCAGGATCTCGCTGATGTTCTCCTCCGTGAACTGCATCGTTCGCATGGCGTTCTGGGAGCCACAAAACAAAACGTAATGCCTGAGCCTGTGAATTAAAATCTAATGAATTATTTTGGGATGGGATTAGCATCCGACGTACCAGAACGTCATTAAAAGTGCCCTTGTCATTGATTGTCTTGTCAGAGACGCAACTGGACTGTCTCAGGTAGTGGTAGCTGTCTGGTTGGGTTAACCCGAAGGCCTCTGCAGACACACAGAAACACGCACATTATTATCACAGCTTTCACCATTCAAGTGACTTCTGTGTGCTTGTTTTCTGTAGGTCAGCTTCTCACTTCGCTGCTTAAATACTCAATTAAGTTGGACCTTCAAGGTCTGGTCAGTTGTAGCAAAGAGACATGACAGGTAAAATAATCTTTGCACTCATAGGATTCTTGGACTCACCTTTCTGCTGGTTGTTGCTTCCTGCAAGTATGGCATAAAAAATGTGGTAGTTTCTCTCTCCTGGGTTCTGCCGGACCACTCGGTTCTATACAACAAGAGGGGAAGATCAGTCGGATATGCAAACTCTCATAAACACAAAAACAATGCTTGCAAAACTTTATAAGAGGAAGAGAAGATCCTTATTTTTTACAGTGGAATATTAATGCTCATGAAGGGGAAAAGACAAAGAATAAGAATCAAAGAGTCTTATGAAGCTTCAGCCTGGAAGGAGCAGAAGAGACACTCACCTTTTCTAAGAGGTCTGCGATCAGAAAAGTGTCTGTCAAGGCACAAAACAACCACAAGATCCTGCAGGCCGACACATAAACACTAACAAAACTCAGTCAAATGTTCCAAGAAAGGAACAGGTAGGTGTTGCCACTTCACACAGAGAAGACTTGAGAGGATACAGTCGACGATCCTGCCGCCCTGGATGTTGCCCTTCTGGCAGAAATGCAGCTGGACAAACTTCCCAAAGCGGCTGGAGTTGTTGTTGTAGACGGTCTTGGCGTTTCCGAAGGCCTCCATGATTGGACTGTGGATGCAGAGACGCGGCCGTGGTCACTTTGACTGGCAGTGAGCATGAACTTCAAACTGTTGCAAACAGATGAATGAAAATCTCCACCTGCTCTCCAGCAGCGCCCCCTCGACGTGCGACGTCTTGTCTCTTGAGGACATCTCCAGCGAGTGCTGACTCATGGCCGACAGGAACTTCAGGATCAGCTTGGTGCTTTCTGTTTTGCCTGCTCCACTTTCTCCACTGAAGAAAAATAAGAAGACAAAAAAAAAAACACAGTAAGATTTTTGAGAGTCAAAACGCACCGGACACATCGGACTCGTGTGAGCGTCTTTCTTTCTCATCTCTACTGACTCAGTTGGTCACATTTGGCATTAACTCAGCTGATGGTTCGAGATACACTCTGGTAAGATGTTCCTAAATCAAACCACTAGATGGCACACTGCACACAGTTAGGCTCTAACAACTAACACCACAGACTCCAGAAGACTTTTAATACCCCACATGAGACTCATCATGACATGATGACATGAAGGTGAAAGTAATCTGGGTAATGTAGGGATGATGGGTACCGACGACATCAGCCAATGTGATTATGAACAGGCAGATTTGGAGATGGCAGTAAAACGTGTCTCGGCAAGGTTTATGTCTGAAACCTCAGCAGTTGTAAAATCCATGCCGTCGCTTTTTCTTTAGCTGTGAATATATAAAAATGCTGATCATACAAGTACAACACGCTTTAGGCTTCCTCAGTGTCAGAGCACTCGTTTAACTCAAACATTTATGTGTGCTCATCAGCTTGAATGTTTCCTGTTAAGGTGAGGTGCCACATCTTCATCCTGTTGTTTCAACCTGACCTGTCAAGAATCAAATGTTTCATATGAAGCAGTGTTTCTGAAACATTTCTTCTTCTATGTCCAATCTAATTTGCAGTAAACATGACAGTGAAGCCAAAACAGGAGCCTTCAAAATAAAAGCACCAGGCATCACCAGGTCTGTCCTTGATTGGAGTTAAACTCGTATTATGTCTTATTTTATGCTGCAGGGGAAAAAAACAACGACCACTTTGCTACAGGACACAAAGTGGAGAATGGTTTTCAAAAATAAGCTCCAGTGCTGTGAGACTTATTTTACTGGCAGTGGCAGAGTGATTGGAGGTTGTGGCCACTGACACTATAAACTCTACACTGACATTTCGAAGAGCGACTCTCCATTCACTGCGGCGACGACTATGATTCTGCAAGTCAAACCACCTGACAAGCTTCATCAGCTCCATCCATAATCACTGGTGTCCTGCGTCGCTCTCTTCCCACTGCAGACTTTGTTTACACACAGGCCGACTAAATTGGAGACATTTTTCACTTTTCAGGGTTTGGTTTTTCTGCCTCCGAGCATTTGGCGCAGGATCAGAAGAGGACTGAGTCTGGACTCTTGAACTGCACTTCACACTGGAAAATGTTTTTCTGGCATCTCTTTGGAAGATGTCAGTGCTTTCTAAATGATCAATTTTAGTGTGCAACTTATTAGGCTGATTTTAAAGGACTGAATCAAACACACAACATCAAAGTTTAAGAGGCTAAATAAAACCAAAGTGAACAACAACACTTTCAGTTGCAACGTGCTTCTGAAACTAACACGCCAAACACAGCAGGACCCCAGTGGATGCCCCCTCACACCCACCACACACCGCTCAGAGACATTTAGCATCAACCTGGCAACCCACAGTCACACACTGTGAGGCGCAGGGAGACCATGTTAATAATCAACCATTCGCAAAGACACTGAGAGCAACGAAGGACGATTAAATGTGGCTCTCTAAATAGGACCACAATAATGGTCATTTTGCATCAGAAGCTTTCAAAGACCCTGACAAAAGATGTCTTTGAAAACCTTTTTTCTTGGACCGTTTCAGGCAACGTGTAGCTTCAAGCTGCTTGACTACAGTAAACACGTCAACACGCAATGATGTGTTAAAGTCACAACAAAAGCTGTCAAAGCCAATTCTAAGTGGCTCTGAATGAGTTCTCATGTTCCAGCTAATTGAGTGAACGGCAGGAGACGCAGCAGTTTGTTTGCTGCTATTTGTTTTAAGTTCCTGCATGTGGCGCCTCAAACGTCGGGCTAAGTGTTGCTTCTGCCGACGTAAAGATTTTACGACGGGAGGAGTGATTCAATTCAGGAACAAAACGTCTTCATCTGGATAATCACCGGGTGGCTCCACCAATAAGATCACAGTCATTCAGTTTTACAGATGAGCTGCTGTCAAATGCCAAGAGGTTAAACAAACAACCTATTCCAATGCATGTTTTTTCAGTGATGAGTATCTAGTTTATGTGTTCTGTGCATGTGTAGATTATTGTGCTTGGTGTGTCTCATTGTATCTGTTTTGCTCCCACAGTCTAAAAACATTCGTATGAAGTCATTTGGTGACACTAAGTTGTCCATAAAGGCGTGAATGTGAATATGTGTGCGTGACTGTGCTTTTCCATGCCCCGTGATGGCCTAGCGGCCTCTCCAAGGTGTGTCCTCTCTACACCAAAGTACTGCCCCCAATGGTGGGTGAGCGTTTCTGAGAAACAAGTGAGAAAATAAGACATTTGCATGTTTGCATCGTCCTATTGTGTCACGTGGTTTCCTGAGTGTACTTCCATTTAATTTGGAAACCGAATTCAGTGTCCCCGGTTTCAGACTCTAAACTGTTAGAGAGAGAGAGAGAGAGAGAGAGAGAGAGAGAGAGAGAGAGAGAAAGAGAGAGAGATTAAACACATGTATGAGTTAAAGTAGCAGGAAAAAACACAAGCTCAGTTGCTAAGATCAGTCCCTGCTTACATCCTCCCCATTTGTCTTTTGGACGTCACTTCAGGAAGCTGTGTTTGTTTTAGCCGACTTCTCTAAATAAAGCTGAACTTGACCGTCATGGCTCGGGCTCGCCGTGTGAAAGGTTACATCCCTGGAGTCAGCGGCATGTTCCTGATGGACAGAGACCAGGGCCGCAGATAACATAAACTCACAAAGGCGTCTGGCCACAGCCTGAGATGTGACCATGCAGCACATGTGGACAGATGTTATGACAGGGCGGACTGCGGTTCAGACATCCCACATTAGAGCTGAAGCCAGAGATGACCGTGAGTCGCCATTTTTGGTTTTGGCGCTTCGTTTCTGAAAGTTATTGTTTCTTGAACATAAACACGACATTTTCACATTATTCACCGCACAAAGGAGCAAATATATCACCCAAACAAGAACACGGAGAAGTTGGGCTGTACTGTTTATCTCACAGTACTTTTGTTTCTGTAAAGTGACAACACATCCCCCAAAAAACCTGCAGCTTCCATGTCGTTCATCCGGAAGAACGCGTGCTGTCTGATTTGACCCAGCAGGTGATTATCAGCCAACACTGTTCTTCTGACTAAGTCAACAAAAATGGAAATAAATTAAAAGTTAGTTGATTGAACATGAGCTGCTACTAAAGAGGGAGTTTATCATGTAGGTTTGTAGATTTTTCAATAGACAGATTTTAAAAGTTTGTTATTATTATGTTATTGTGTTTCCTATCAAAACAAATGTTGGTGAAATGCTACTGATCCTACTGAGAGACCAACTCGCACTTTGATTCCTTGAGAAACCTTTTCTTTGACGTAGAAAAGCGACCCGAGCTGCAATAAAAGTTAGCAGCCGGATGCTGAAAGAAAATGGGAAATTAAAATCTTTACTCACTTCAGGGGTAAAATTGGAACGGGGGGATGACGAGTGCCTCCATGCAGCAGGAGGGGGTCGCACTAACTCGCAGGATTTAGATGGTTGAAGGATTTCAGCTGTGTAAGTCATTTGAATGGTTCAGACTACAAAGAAGGCCAAACCTGAATGGACCTGTTAAATGTAACTCATTTAAAAGACTTCTGGCAGTGAGCCAACTTACTGAAACTACTGCTCACACACACACACACACACACACACACACACACACACACACTGAACAGCACCCTGCCATCCTGCTTTGTATTAGTCCCTGGCTCTCTACATTATTGCCACCCAAGATTTTTACCTAAAAAGAAAACCAAGTGATAGACAGAAAGGAAGGAGTCTTTCGCCGAGCTCATTGAATGCGTTGGACAAACTGCCTGCACTGCTCTGGACCTCACCCAGGCTCTTTGTGCAGAGAGCTGCGGACTCTGTGTGAGGGAGAAAAAGTCTCTGTGCAGAGAAGAAAGTGAGACGAGAAGCGAAACTCTGAAAGAGAGAAAAAGCCCTCGACATGCGTCACTCAGTGTCACTGAGCTGCTGGAGTGAGAACCATCGCGTGGCCCTCACACTCCTGGGAAAACCGAGCAGATCAGCTCCGAGCAAGCACGACACTCAGAGACGCACAGACAACGTCACATAAAAGAAAGATAGAGTAAAAGACCCTCTGTTGTTGGAATCGATATCTTTTACTCTGTTTTCTCTGTGATCAGCTCCTCGTTTTGGTCACAGTTCGATTGACTCTGACTCAGACGATGCATTAAAACTGTCCGACCCCCAGAGAAAAGCTCAGGGATGTTTTTGCAAGGCCTTCGCTGGCCTGGCTTGTGTGACCCCCCCAGATTCCTGAGTAATTACCAGAGCCGGAGACTATTGGGTTTGACCTGGGACCCACCTCTGGGGTCAGGGGGTCAGGGACACACTGCTGGGTTGCCAGCAGTGGGTCGTGTGTTCATCCCGAAGGCTTTGTAGTTTGATTAAACCTCAGTTCTTTTGTATCCAACGTGAGCCAGATGACTTTTCCCTCCCAGCCCCGAAATCCAAAATATTGTTGAGTCAACTGTAGCAATAAGGTTCAATTTAGTCAGTTTATTTGTCAGAAGGTGAAATGATGAGATGTGTTGTTTTACCGTTAACTGCGCACTGTTGACCTTTCATACCTTTAGGAAAATAACTGAAAACTGGAGATTCATTGTCACCAAACATGTGACGAGACAAGTTCATCTAACTTTTGCTCTGATAATCTAGTTTGTGGGGTAAATCACATCGACTCACGACTCAATTTCTTATGTCTGTGTTGCCGTTTTGATGGCATTTAATTTTTCTTTTATCTGTACAGCGAGACCATTGGGCGAACGTCATCTGCTGATAAAGTCCATGTGATTGGGCCGACAATAAAGATGTGGATAACTGGAGAGTGGATACATGTCTGGAGCTTTTATATGTCACTAGAGAATCACTTCAGATTAACAGAATAAGATGTTGTGGCAGTGAAAGTGGGGGCACATGCTCCTTTTATTTCTTTGAACAAATACATTACTTTATCTAATTAAAAAACACTTGATTTTCATGGCCACAGACATTATCAACCACCTCAAACAAACTAAAGACTTTAGTTCAGGGTCTCATAAACTATTTCTCCTCCAGCCCCCTTAAACTACCTCAATAAAACTGTCTTCCAAATAGGTTCTTGGTAGAAAAGTGGAAACTTTGGCAACTGTATTTAGTTATTTAAAGTGTTTACATTTTTAATAGTGTGTAAAACAAAACGTACATAAAAACAAGCTGTTCGGAATTTGATTCGAGATGAGAAAACTGAGCAATAGACGTGTGTTTGTGATTGATGGTCCAACGCTGCATCAATGAGTTGCTCTAACTGCCTTCTTGCGCACCCCCCCCCTGCTTTTAATTGTTAAACCACATGTTGGACTCTGGCCACAGCTGTGTTCAACACTGGTGTCGGGTGACAAAGTTGGTGTTCAAATTCATCCCAAAGGTGTTGTATGGAGTTGACAGCTAAAGTGTCAGATTGTTTTTTGCTGTCGTAAGCTTTATGGTGAACCAAACAAAAAAAGAAAGGTTTCCTGAAGCTGTATCAAATGGAAGATTGCTTTTTAGGGCCACTAATGAGGATCAAAAAGATTAAAACAGGTTGTTGAGGGTTATTAGGTAATAAAATGTGAATTACAAGTTTGCGTCCCCTGTTTATCGCTTTATTATCCCATCGAAAAAAAAACCTGCCATGGTGGCATTCGCTGCACGTACAAAAGGTTTGGAAGTCGTCCAGGACTTTCTTCGTTGGCGGTTCGCAGCAACCTCTTGCTGAAATTTGCAGCAAAAACACAACGGGGGAGCTGCCATTAAAATAAAGTGGCTCGACACAGGCAGGTATCCGCATCAGCGAGAACGCCAAGTGGCATTCACGAGCAATAATGAGCAGATGGCCTTGTGTTCGAGCCGATTTATTCCTTCTCCTGCCATTACAGCAGCTCCCGTTTCGCTCGCCTCTCTCTGCCTGGATCTGATTACCCACAATCCCTAAATCTGACAGGAAGGCTTCCTGCCTTGCCTGAAAGTGCCAGCTTGCAATTTATAGCTCTTCTTTCTCTCACACTTGCACACCATGAACTGATCCTTTTTGTGTACGGGTGGGAGTGCTGCCATCGTGCATGTTTTACGAGGGTCTGCGCCACCACAGCTTTGGTGATTTTGGTGGTGGGGGCCCTTGGGGGGGGGGGGGAGGGGGAGTGTGGGCGTCAGAGATCATCGTGAACCAGACCACGCTCGGCAGCAGCTGGGCAGAAATTGGCACCCGGTGTTCAACCGATCCTTCAACTCACAGCTCACTTCAAAAACACGACTTTTACGGGCATGAAACCCGGCAGTAAAGAGTTTGTAGTCTGTCCCGACGTGGAGGGTAATGACTGTGTCGATCCACGCGGTGATCCAGTTTCAGGTTGGGGCGCTGGCCGTCGCATAACGACGTTCACAATAGGTTTCAATAAAATCTGCTGTGACTCAATGTGAGTCACTTTCACCACAGAAACTAATATTGTGGAGAAAATACTCGTTAAAGTCGAGCTGGTTTTTGCTCATGCTTAGACTAGATTCACTAGTTTAGCAGCGATTATGAAACAAGTGAAGGCTGATAAAAACATACAGACCTTAGTGACTAAAACATTTGCACCCAAAAGAGTAGTGGAGCAGTTTCTTACCTGCAAAATGAGAACACTGCTCCCTCAGTGAAACCATTTAGTTTACAAATTAAATGCAGTCATTTATGTATTACTTGGTACTCGACTTCCTAATTTGGTTTTGGACACGGTGGTCTCACTTAAGTTGTCAGTACCTCATACGATGGCTCATTGGAGCGCAAATATGTGTGTATTTATACTGTATGAGTGTTTGGCTCATTAAGCTATTTATCCGTTTTCTAATTTCAAGAGAAGCTGGACCAGGACTGTATTTCGTGGCTGGAATGTACAAACAACTTTCCTGCGTCAGAGTTTAGCGTTTTGGCCGGCACAAACTGTCCCGTCTTTTTACACTAAAGTCACAATTGAATTCCACACAGCGAGGGCGACAAAATTTAATCGTTGGACTTTTAAGTAGAAATTATTTTGGTCCAACGTCAACTTTAAAATTTGCAATTTCATCCTGAAGACACTCGACTAACACAAACCCTGCTTATGCAGAAGAACAAATTCACCAAGTGACGAATAACAGCAGATAAAACCCTAATAAAAACAAGTACAAGATGTTCAGCACAAAGATATAATGGATGTAATTCAGCATGTTCCTCACATGACTTGCGTCGCTATAATCAAACAGTTTCTCAGTCATGAAGGTCCCATGAGGACCTTGTTTATTGTTCCTTGTGGTTAATCGTAAAACTACTGTTATTTATAACGAAATGTTCTGCATTAAAAGTTAGAATACATTTGTATATTATATCAAATGTTACGTTATGTGCGATGACATTTCTTTTTTGTTTGGTCACTGATTATGGGTGTTGTGTCTGAAGGCCTCGTGTTTTTCACCGTAGACCGCGTGGACCCTCAAACAGTGCTGGTTGGAACGCCCACTCAGCAGTCAGCCCACGCAGCCAGGCAGCAGCCTTCAGGAAACACTCTTGGCGGTAAACTCGCAGAGTCTCGCTCCTCCCTGAAATTACACAGCCTCACACATCCTTCACTCACAGACCAGAGGGATCAGCAACACCTACGCTGGTGTAGGTTACGAGGCAGAACTACCGAACACAAATCGACCGCTCGCTCGCAGCGCCAACAAGCCACAGTTTATTTTAGACTTCTTTGCCTCATATATCAAAAGCTGGAGTTTACTCACCCGTCGACACTGGCCTACGGTGTATCATTTGACCTAAAAGCCAAATCTACAGAGGTGATAGTGGAGCGAACAGGTTTGACAAAAATGGAAGTCGGCATCTTATTCTTTTTTCACCAAAGAATCTTGAAACAACATATTGTGAATTAGTGGCAACATTTTAAATTATGTTCACACGTTTCCGTTTTGACCACATATTCACCCGCATGCGGCTCCACTGGTGCATCCGGGCATTTATTGCGTTGCTCGAGGGCCACAATTATCTGCTGATTAACAGCATAGGAGCAGTAAAACAGGCATGGAAAGTGAAAGCAGCTTTTAAAGCTTCTCTTAAAGCCAATTGTTCGGTGTCAAAGATCGTCATGACGGACGCAGTGTGCATAAAAATCTGGGAGGTGAAACTAAGACGATACAGCAATGACACGATCAAACAATGCAACACGAACTCACAAAGTTTGCTCCAGTGGACAAAAGGTCAGATTTAGATAAGACAAACATCACAGCGTGTACCCTGGAGGGCTCAGTGTGTTATTTATTCTATTTTAACAGACAGTAAACCATCAGGTTGTGTTTAGTTGACACAGCAGCTGAAGGTCGACCCATGTGGTCTGTGGTTTCTCCTCTCTGCATGACTTCAGCTCCTCCATGGCTGTTTTTTGGAGGAACTCAACAACCAAACTCGCCGCCTGTTTTTTCTCCCTTTAGGTCAAACTTCTGTGGTCAATTAATAGTTAGTTTGAACTTTGCTCCCCAGAAAACACAAGAAGTTCAAGAGGACCAGACGGATCCGTTTCCTTCAAGAGCAAAAGAAGTGATGCGGGTGTTGAATGTTGTGGAGGACTTTGGTTTGTGCAGCAGCATCAGTGGGACGGGGAAAAAACAACACAAAGCAGAATGGGAGCAGAATGGCAGCATTGTGTGGCTCGCTGCTTCCTCCAATGGCAATACGACATGTTTGTGTTTACGCCTCGCTATGCATCGCCGGCACATATTCTTCCCACAGACCAACATCCTGCCACACAAAAGACTTTTTGTGTGGAGAAAAGACAGACAAAGGGAAACTGCACGGAGGACGACTGAGGGAACATGTGAGGTGAGAGTACACACGCAGGTTTTTTTTTTTCCATCATTCAACGTACGGCAGGAATTCCATTCAGTTTGTGTGCACACGAGGAGTGAAGCTCGAAGGTGTATATTTACTGCAAAAAACAGAGGCATAATTAAGAGACGAGATGAGCTCGGACTGTTTTGGAAAATGATAGTTTGGAGTCAAAGTCTGAAATCCAAGAACAACAACGTTTCAGTGAATCTCTCGTGTGACGTTCAGAGTATGTTTGTCCAACTTGGTTCAGTTGCAGCGCTTTCTCGTGGAAGTGGATCGTTGGTGCACATCAAAGACACTAAAAAAGTTCAACATCTTTTGTACTGCGAGATGTTTGTCAATGTACAGCCGGCTGTGTTTGCAAACATTTGGTGCCATCAAAATCGCCGACATTAACATGAAGCTTCTTGATGAGTGTCTGATCTTATTTTGGTGGAGGCTGCTGCTGAAGAGAAAAGCAGCTTCTTCGCTACATGACGAGCAGGAACCCATTAAACTGCAGGGTGTGATGTGCTGAGTATCCCAGGCTGTGATTATAGCGGTGGCAGCACCGCTGAAGGCGCATTAAACTCTCTCATAAATCATGTTGCTAATTTGCTATTTCTAACAAAAGAAAAACAATTGACTTTCTGCTTTTCTCGCAAACTCAAACCATCTTGTGGCAACGCGAGTCTCACTCTCCCAACGCTCAACTCCCAACTAAATCGGGCTGATTGTCAAAAGCCTTAATCTGTGTCCCTGCAGCAGCAGACTTACATTCGCCAGCACATCTCACACCTCTGAAGTGTCGAAGAAAAAATATGCAAAAAAATACACAAGTTCTGAAATAAATGAGCAACAGTCACTGAATTTGTATTTCATATCTTCTCCACATCGTTTTGTTGCAAGTCAACGGTTTTCTGAAATTCACCCCCCAAAAATTCAATGAATTAGGTTAAAAGGTTGAGACAAGAAACACAACACTTTCTCCACAAAGTTGTGTCAGACAATCACTGTTGCTAAATTGGAAGCCAAACACTGTTGCTCACATTTAAAAATAAACTCTTTTGAAGTCCACTGGAAGGTAACGATGCTGTGCAGCTGATTAAACAATAGACCCACGGCCGACGTGAAAGTTGTCCAGCTAAAACCCCGAAGGAAGGATGTGGGGAAGGAAAGCAGGATGGTGGCAACGTGTGTGTGTGTGTGTGTGTGTGTGTGTGTGTGTGTGTGTGTGTGTGTGTGTGTGTGTGTGTGTGTGTGT
>JAUESF010000041.1:16287348-16302742 GCA_032274765.1 Malacoctenus tetranemus
TGTGTGCAAACAAACATTTTGGTTTCATCACAGTTCAACCGACAAACGTGTATAAATCAAAACGGGTCACAAAAGTGAAGAGAAAGTTGCTTTTGGGAAAGGTTTCGTCTAGAGCTCGCTGAAGGGCACAGGGAAACACGCTCTTTTCAGACATCACAAAATTCTACTTTTCTTATCTCAAAATGAGTCACCGAGTGGAAAACAACATCTGAATTCTTCAGTCACGCGAAACCAAAATATGCAAACGAAACACAAGAAACGAGCCAGAGTCTGACTTCGTCTCTCTGAGATTTGCAAACAAGAAAATCAGTCGCTTTAGAAAATTCCTCCCGTGTTCGGAGCTACAAAAATACTGTGCTCGCCAAAACACCCAGTGAAAACCAACAACCCATCGAAAACAAACAGTTTATTCATCCAGCCACATTCCTCACATCACAGAGGGCGAGACAAACATCAGCTGGATGAAAGCTAATGAGCAGTATTGCTGTAAATCAAACCTCAAAAGCGCACCAAAATTACCACGTTCTGTTTCTTTGTACACAGATCAAAAAGTTGAACCGAGAAGCTCTGTGATCTCGTCTGAATACTGTTTTGGAGGCTCAACCTCTTGAGCTCCACACTTTTTGGATCAGCACCTGAAAAAACAGACCTGAATTCAGTCAGTAACAGTGAAACGGTGAGGTAGCAACACTTGGCTTGATGACAACAGCTTGATTTTATGCTGAAAACGATTCTTAAGTCAGGAAGCAATTCTGAATGGGAAAGCTTCATAATACACAGAATCTGTTAGGTCTCCCATTCATATATAAGTAAGATATATTGTTCCAGCTCCTGCCAGCAGCATTTTCACAGCTATAGTGTGGCAGATGTGTGAGAAAACATCACACTTAAGTTGGCCGAATGACTGAAACACATGAAGCGCTGTTTGCTTCCTTGTACACTTTCATCAACATAACTTGCGGGTCAAAGCTGCATCGAGACCACTTCATATGTTCACAGGCCTTGAGGATGTAAAGCAGTCAGGAAGCTTTTCAGAAAAGGCGGCCTCCGTGTCGTTTCTCTTTGACCTTCCTCACTTCCTCTCTGGCCATCGTCAGCCGACAACACGTCCCAGCGAGACAAGATAGCAGTCAGGAATGGTGCTCTGGACACAGGAAGGACATCTCTCAGCAGTGCATGAAGGGGCACGGAGACGTCCTGCTTGGTTTAAATTGAAAATCCTCTCACAGGAAACATCACGAAGCAGCACAGTTCGTTAAACTATACTGATCTCCAAGTAGCATCTCAACAAAGGTGCTTCTAATCGTAGACCATAAATCATCACTAATCTGAATCTTCAAACCCCTAAAAAAATCATCCTCTGTCATAAAACATCTTTGCAACTTGCAGAGAAACTGGAAGCCGTGTTGCTCTCCTCCATCTGAGGCAACTACAAAACTCCTTCATCACTGAAGCTTTCAGAACTCTTAATGGACTTCAAGAAGCACAGTGAAACAGACAACAGAGGAGAAGCCATCTTGGCTCCATGCTACACTGAAAGAAAAAAAAAAATCAATCAACCGCATTAAATCAGATCCTCAACGATCGAACTTTTCCACCTCCCCTAACAGCGAGTTAAAAATAGACTGATGTAGGGCCGAGCACCGAGTCGTCCTAGGAGGGAAGGACCTGCAGTCCCACAAGGTAACAGGGTTGCATGAGAAGCAGCTAATTAGTGGAAATGGATGTTTAGCTTCTTCGGGTTGTGCCGAAGCTGCACGTCTGTTGTGTTGTGTTGTGTGTGTTTGTGTGGACGGGGGTTTCCAGGAAGCTGCATTCAACACAGAGTTGGATCAGATAACCCTCCTGCTCCTCCTTCTCCCTCTCTCAGATCTGATCAGAAACAGAGCCGTATGTATCCGAGCCGTCCAATATCCAACTTTTTTCTTTTGGCGATACAATAACAGCACTGTAAAAATGTTCCAAGTAAGTTCAAACTGGCTGGATGTTTTTAACCCCATCTCCCCTTCATGCTGCATCATTCTAACTGAACTTGGGTTTCAACTCGAGGCTGTCGACTGAACGTTGTTTCAACATGACAAGTCGAAAAGACCCCCCCCCTCTCATCGTGAGAACACTCCGGCCCAGCATATGACCCCCAATCATAGCTGCTCATGCTTTAAATCATGTATGTTTGACTTGTCGAGTTCAGAGGCCTGATGTGTTTGAAGTCTTCCAACCGCGTTTGATGCATTGATGCGAGAGAAAGTCCAGAAGGAATCAAAACGTTTGGCACCTTTTCTTGGATTCAGAGCTTTGTGCCAGACTCAGTTGGAATAAAAAGATCACGGCTCCCGTTTTCATTCTGGTGGAGTCCTTGAAATTCTCAGTCTGGTCCAAACTGAAACCCAAACAAGCTCTTAAATCATTTTTAAAAGCATCTTTGGAAATAAAGAAATATTTGGGGAATCCAAAAACATGTTTTCACATTCAGCCGCCTGTTAAAAACTCAAACCAAACACACCATCATTAAGGACTTTTACGTTGCCCTTCGAGAAGAGACGTTAAATGGAAAGCTTCCTCCTGCAGGTGTGCGAATCCACCTATTAAAGCAGCAAAAGCCAGGAGATGTTTGGACAGGTATCCTGCAGACCAGCTGTGTGTTTCAGTGTTATGTGCCGAACCAGTGAACGATCGCCTCCAGCTAGATGCTAAATTTGGACCACAACGCAACACTGAACCAACAAAACAGCCACACAAAGTCAAGCTCACATGTCTTTTGTGTGCGTCTGCCTGACTTGACATGACACGTGGCAACGAAACAAACAAAAATCCTGACTTTTTACAGAGTTTTCTCAGAATATTAAATCATTTCATGGTAACGAAGCATCAAAACTATGGTGTGGCTTATTTTTGTGTATCATTAAGACTGTGTGGGGTTTTGTCAAAGAAGAAAAATCACAAACTCCTGGAGCTCAGGTGATAGATTACTTTGAAGCAGAGGAACACTCGTCCTTTGAGGTGGATCGTCCGGTTCGATCTAAACATTGTGCCGAATCGTTTACTGCAGTACAACATCTTATCAGATACTCTTAGTTAAACCGGGTCTGACCCCGGATCTTCCATTTCTGGGTTTTAATTGACCATTTCATCAGCGGGGAGCTGCAGCCCAGCAGGACTCTGAAGGATTAGTGTCAGGAGAGCCTCAGACTGAAGAACCTGTTTCGCTGGATTGTTCCAGATATCGTCTCCGAAGCCACCCGACCAAGAAATGACCTCGCACGCATAGGTCCTCGTGCCACAGCGGCGCAGTAAAGGAAGTGTGTACGTCAGGCCGAGGGGAAATTTGTCGACAATTTACACACAAGAGGACTGATGGTTTTTAGCATTAGGATAATAGGGGCTCTGCTAGATGAGGTCAGAAACAGGTCAGAGGATAGTAAAGGTCACGAGATCTATATCCATTAAACAAAAATGTAATTACAGTGTAAAAGCTCTCTGAATTTGGGACATTTGTTTTAAAAATACATATATAATCTTATTTTAGAGAACTCACATTGTTCAACTGCAAAGAACAAGACAAATACATTTATCCACTCATTCCCTCAATGCTGGATAAAGTTTCCATCCATCCACACGTCAATTCATCTGCAGGAGCATCAGGTTTTTTCTCAAGCATTCCTCCAAAAGTCGCTGCATTATAATTGCAATCCCTTGCAAACAGCACAGTCTTAATGCAGTTATGAAATCACAACACGCTGAGAGCACGCAGGCTTCTGCAAACAACGTATGTGAACGCACACACGGATGCAGTTGGACGGACTGCGAGGTTAGGAAGTGTGAGGATCCAGAGGAATGTTTGGGGCTATCAGGCAGGAAGTCGAAACTTAATGAAAAGCCAGAGACGGAAGGAGAGGAGGAGGAGGAGGAGGAGGAAGAGAAGGAGGACAGCGGGAATAAAGATACAGAAGAAGCAATAATGAAGAAGAAGAGAAAGGTTGATGGATGAGGAATCAACGACGAAAGGGTTAATGTTGGAGTATCAATAATAATTTACTGTTACTGCTGAAGCATCCGTGTCAAACTAAAGCTTGAAGAGGAAAACTTGAAAGACTTAAGAAAAAGAATCACTTATGCAGAACTAAATGATGAAAAATGGCGACGCTTTATGCCTTTTTTGCACTTTTTCTCTGGACTGTTTAAAGCCACAGTCACAGTGACCCAGTTTGTGCTGGAGAGTCGTTTTTACACTGGTTTCTGTTCTCCAGTCATCAAACACACTTTCCACAAAAAAGTAATGTAAAAAAATCATCAAATTAACAAAAATAAGCAGCTGTAGCTCCGAATAATATTTTCCTTGCTGAAATATTTTTGATAAATTCAAACACTGTCAGTGATTCACAGCTTCAGTTTGGAGAAATGATTCTGTATCATTACGCTGCGACAGGAATCAGCCCCGTTTTAAGTCAGAGTTTAAGGAGCTTGTTTTATATCATCGCCTTTGAAAATTAAAATAAAACACATTTTAAAAAGACTCTCTGGCCTCATTGTAGCACCATTATTGAAGACAGCGAGGTGAAAGGGCATTATTTCACAAAATAAAGCAAATGAAAATGAATCACTTCCTGACTGAGCTTAAAGAAAGTTAAGGAGATTAAACATTTTACAAAATTGAACGACAAACAAATAAAAACAATATTGCTAATGCTAATCCCTCCGTTCTAATCCTCAAACTGATGCGTTTGCAGTCAAAACATATGGGTGAGCTCAGCCTTCACATCATCCTCGTCTGAGCCACACAAAGAGGGACCCTGTGGAACGTGACGGCCCCACGGACCCCCCAAACGGGCGGCTCCTATTGTAGCACCGAAATCACAGATTAACCTACAAACCAAGACAAGACGCAGATGGAAGAACGGTTTCGTGGAAATCAGATCAAAACCGTCCAATCTGTGGGAATCTATCAGAAAGTGAACCAGTCACACAAGAATCAACGTCGGCCGTGTTGGTTTCACAACAAGAGTCGACTTGTTTGAGGGTTTGACTTTCCCGTTTCCTCAAGATTACTGAGGAAGACCGTTTTTACATGATGTATGAAAAATAAAGGCTACTTCTACAAGGTTCAGGTGTCATTTTACAGAGGAAATAAGTGTGTTTTGGATGGGGGGGCAGCATTTAGATAAAGATTGTTTGGCCCAATTAGTTTGTGCTCTGTTGGGGCAGTTTGTACAGTTAATACCAAGGAAATTAGACCACATGGTGAAGTGGTCCTCGCGCTCTTTTAACTTCCTGCAGGAAGGTCCCGGATCTGCACCGGATGGGGGCTGAACGTGGATGTTCTCCCTGTGCAGGAGTGGGTTTCCTCCCAAAGCCCAGAAACAAACACATGAAGGTGTGAACGCGTGTCTCTCTCTGTGCTTGACCTGACTGGCGGCTTGTTAGAATGAAGTGAACAAAATGAATGGATGAGAAAGAAACAAGGAAACTGCTTCCTGATACAGGACGATGTAGAGTTAAACGTGTGTATACTGGTCGACTGGTCATTTTCCTTCTGTCACAATGTGGTCATGTTTCTGTTTCCTTTTTTATACAGAATCCAAAAATGTGACCCAACAACACAGACTACAGCTTTTTTATCTTCAGCCTCTCTCTCTCTCTGACAGCAGCAACAAAACACAAGTAAACTGTTGCAAAAAAACCTCACTTGCAAAGACGCTTCAGCTCTGCTGTTGCCTTCAGCTACACGCTGGATATCTCAGCGCCTTGTTTCACGGCCAGGCCGGTGAGCTGCTCATTAAAATGATGAATTAAAATGAGAGGTTTGGAACGCGCTCGCTGCTGCGGCCGGTGGAGCGAATAAAAATAAACAGGTTTCCTGTCTGGAACTGCAGGCCTGAGACTTTGTTTGATTTCCCACAGTCACAGTTGCCCCTCTGCCCTATATACCGTCGGCGGAGAGCAGTGAAAGCAGGCGGAGACGGAGTGCAGGCGGCTCTGGCTCCCATCCAGAGCGCTTGCCTCCTTGAGTAGGTGTGTTTTTTTTAAAGCGGTGGCTAAAGAATGGTCCAGCGAGCTCGCTGCCAAGCTCCGTGGGATCGCCGATATTTTTTGTTGGACATTAACGTGACGTAGGGAGAAACAATGGTGTAAGGCTCACGAGATGTACTTGAAACGAAGCTACGCAGACACAGAGCGATGAGGTTCTGAGCTAGACTTTTTTTTTCCCGTCTGTCTGCTGCTTTTAAAGTCAAGACTGATCTTTTAATCTCAAAATGTTCAAGTGTCCACAAACTCTTGTAGTGGAGCAAAGAGACACGCTATCAAGGCTCTGTTTGCTCATTTGTCAAAGTGACCTGAAGATACTCGCCCAAAAAAAAAAAAAACCTGGAAGAATTTGGCTCCATGTTCAACACAGTTGTCCTGCTAAGACAACAAGGAGCGGGGGCAGAGTGCGGCGTGCAAAACGACAAATCTGCAAGCTGTTTAAATTCCTCTCAGTTCCTTCTGGCTGCTCCACAGGTGTCAAGTTTCAGCTTTAGAACAAGCTGAGGAGAAACAGAGGGAGGGGGAGAAGAAACGGTGGGACTCTTAAGGTGGAAATTAAAGCGGAGCAGCATAAAATGGGCTGGGCCTTCGTTACTTGCGGTGAGCCTATTAACGTCGATGATTGGGACCGTCACATTTAAAGGGTTTAGTGGGAAACGCAGGGCAGCCTGAGCTCGAGGGAGGAGAACAGGGAAAGAAGTCTCCAGGACAAAAAGCGTGTTTTAACTTTGAGTGATTTAAAAATATAAGAAAGCAACCTAATGGGTTCATGGATCACACTGTGGGTGATTTAGTTAAAACAATAAAACAGTAAATACCATTTATGACCATCAGTAGGCCCTGAGCAGAGTTTACTGTAGCTCATAAACGAAACACAGCTCTGCCAAGTTTGGTGTGTATAAATTTGGGTATTACAAGCTCTGACAAATTGGGGCAGTAGGATTGATTGTCAAAAAATCAATGATGAAGCTTTGAAACAACAAGGCGCTCACAAACCACCAAGCATCACAAGACGGGACAACAGAAAACAGGGAAGTTAGCAGGAGAGCAAAAAAAACACCGTTTACAGAGTTTTCAAAGTGTCTTTTGGTTACTGCACACTGATGTCGGCAGACTGTGAAATCAGAGCGTGTTGATATATAACACACACATGTGGTTTCTATAGTGGGGGACATTTTTAAGGTTTCACTGGCCACAGAGCTGAGACTTTCTGCCTCACGAGTATATAAAGAAAGAAAAGAAGCTTTAATAAAGAGGAACAGAGGAGATGTTGTTCATGTCATCTATCATTGTGGCAGTAAGTCACATGTCTCTTCGATTTCACTTTCAGGGGCATAAGTTACTTTTGTAACATAAGAATCTAGTCTAAGTGAGCACTAACTATCGCTCGCGTGACTGCTTTCTGCTCTGCCTCCTGAAGCTGCTGTTCAAATTTGCACTGCGTCCACTGCAAACCCACACCTGACGCAGAGCGGCCGCTGATTGGTGGACAGGTGAATCCTCCACGTGTCACGCCCACTTGCTCAAACAAAAACAAACCCTGCAACCGTCTCACGGGCTGAACCAACCGACTCCACTGTGTCAACACATGCAGGCGCAGGCTCCACCCCCCCACCACCCCCCGCCTCCTTTCGAACACGCTGCGGATCCTCCTGCCCCGGAGAACAAATGTATCCTCCACTGACGGCTGATTGCGTGTCATAAAACTGAAAGTCGGGCCGCCAGTGACAGACTGTGATCGGATGATGTTCCTGCAGCGCCTGCAGGGCGTCAGTCAGTGAAACCAGAACGAGACCTGTCGCGTCCTGCCTGCGAGAGCAGCTGGACTCCTCAGCGCACGCTTTAAATACACTTCTGACATCTTTTCATCATCTCCTGCAAGCATGGCAACAAACAAAACGTAACTACAGAGGCTTTTTTTGAATGTCGTTTCAAAGTATTAGACTGCCATTTCTAAAAATGATAAAATACCCCCCATCAGCATTTATCCTCATCTCACCCTGTTCATTCACCACCTAAGAAAAGTCCTGTCTGAAGCAGTGTTTCGATAGCTGCAGCTCAGATCTCGCCAGGGACAAGAAACCGCTCTGACTGCCACTGGACAGGAGGACCAATTCACGTTTCAATAGAATGACCAGTGATGAAAGTCAGCAGTCTGGATTTGTGGTCGGACCTTTATTTATAGTCCCTGGACTGACTCCGGAGCAGACTGTTTTGGCTGCAGCGCGGTAATTAGAGCCGGGGATCCTCCTGCCGGAGGATGTGTCATCGCGGACACGTCCAGGTCTCTGGAGTCTGGACGCTTCGCTCGCTTGTGCCTCCTCGGCAGAGCGCTCGGTTTCAGGGAGAGAAGCTGCTGCAGATAAACCGGGCGGCCTGATTAACAAGCGACCGGACGAATACGACGAGACAGCTGCATTAAGTGATGGCATGTTAAAAGGGAAGCGGTAACACTTCAGCCCCCTCCTGGGACACTTTGAAGCATCACAGATACGAAGTGCTGAAAATAACACCTTCTTTATCGCCACAGCATTTGCCCGGTCTCTGGGTCAGTGTGTCAGATGTTCCCTTTGAAATCTCGCACACAAACTCCAACTGAAGTCCCCTTTTGCTCCAAGAGGGGAAGTATTTCATCAATGGATACAATACAAAGAAACAGAAAGGATTTCTTTTGAAAAATAATGTTTTTAGTTTTAATTTAACTCACTTTTCAGATTTCTTCCCTCCACTACTCAGAAATAGCAAGAAGAATGTAACAGAGATTCTCTCTGTTACATTCTTCTTAATTAGAACACGAATATTAAACCTTACAATATTTGATGACGTTATTTAATGCCTTTTGTCTTTGTTAGCATCTCCTCCCACTGTACGCTGCTCCACTGAACTGTCCTCAATATAAATATCAGTCACTCCAGTTTCCTTCCCAGCTCACATTCCTCTCTGCTCAAACCGTCTGTGGCGACTCAAGCTGGTTTACTTCCTCGTCAAAATGGCCTTTTCCTTAAAGACTGGGTTCTTTGTTTCTGCCGCGATTAGCTGGCAGATATAACGGCAGGCAGGCTGATATTTGAGACTATTGTGCACGCCTGCCTGCTTCTGGCGCTGAGAATTATCCCCCTTCTCCTCCAGCATGTGTTGAGCTGCCAGATGTACTGTACACTCGTCATGAGACCGACGCGACCGTGCTGCGGGAGGAAATTCTCCTGAAGCTCGGCGTGTTTGTTTTAGCCGGCCTGAGCGCTCACACGGGCACCTATGAGCTCAGCCAGTCTCGTGACCTTTAGCCTTTCACACCGCTTTAAAAACCACACCGGATTTTGAACAAGCGTGAGCACCGATGGGAGATCTGGCAATCTTTCAGTGAGGAGTTGGCTTTTTTTTCCCCTGAATCTAAACGTGGACCAGTTTTTTTTTCAGTCACATCACTGCTGAAAGAGAAACTGGTTTTAAATTGCTGCCTCCATTCTGCTCCTTCTTTTCTTCCCTGAGAAAGTCTGTCAGCGAAGCGTCAAACGCGGTGATGACAGATATTTTTCCCCAACGACTCGCGGCTCAAAAGGGGCGGGAAAAAAAAGAGAGAAATCTTCGTGGGTGACTCAGGTGTTGCTTCTACTACCTGGCAGACGTCATCACTGGGAGGTGTGGACGCCGGTGTCGTAAATCCACCGCAGTCCTTATTAGTCGTGAATCACAGCGAGTGGAAGATTTACACAGTGCTTCACAACTTTCCACCTGGCAGGACGGACTTCATCGTCCTGCCCCTCAGCGACCTGCTGATGCCTCTGTGAAACTCACACACCTGTTGGATCGACGCTGACAGAAACTCAACTCCTACACCTTCTGATCACAGAATTAGAGCACCAGCTTTGGCCTCCAAATGTGTCACGACAACCATCGACCCACAACACAAACATTTCAAGTTTACAACCACAACGAGCAAATAAATCTAGACAAACACTTCAGATCAACTTGAGGTTTTTATCAGACCGCCATTATCCAAAATTGTTGACAATTACCCAACTTCAAAAAATGGATTACACATTAGTGACTTTTGAGTTCGTGAACTGGACTCAAGTCAAATATGAACACACGTGTGGAACAAAAGCAAATATGAAGTCCCGCGTATCATCACATCACAACGAAAAACCACCGCCTGCTTCTATTTCCACCCCAGAAAAATATACTTTGGTATCTTCCGACAACTTTGAGCGAATGATGGAGGCAGCAGCTTCCAGCTGCTCCAGCATCAGCGTGTTGGGTGTCAACAGCAGGCTCATACATACAGTCCCTGATGGTGTTTGCAAACAGAAACTCCCTCAGACTGTCCTTTGTCCCACATCCTTTTCAACAGGTGACAGTCTGCAGGCTGGCCAATCAAAAGCCCCTCTGGGATCTCAGGTTCAGACTTCTATTTATAGCTTTACGGGGCTTTTTTTTTCCTTTTCTTGGAGGAAACCAGAAAAGAGGTGCGGAAATACCAGTGATCCACTGGGACTCAGTTCAGCAGCCCCCCCCTCTGACCAGAGAAGACCCCATGATGGTTCATGTTTCATTGATACACCTTTGTTTTTACTGCAGGGCCATGCAGAGACCTGAACAACGAACCCAGGGCCAATTCAAAGCCTTCTGTGGCTCTTTTATGGACATGAACAAGAAGATTTTATGAGACTTCTGCTGCACATTTCATTTCCATATTCTCTCAGTAACAGTTAGTATACAGGCGTGACTTGTTCACTTCATAGAAGATGTCTTAACTTCATTTTCACATTTAACAACGAAGATTGAAACTGTTTCATGAAGCTTAAGCAAAGTTTTACTCTCTTTAGAGCATCTTAGAGGTTGTGGCAGTGGGGAGAAAAAACAGAAGCGGAATAAGAAGGAAAAGAAAGTTGAACAAAAGATGAATGGGAAAAGTTTGGGACCTACCTCCGTGAAGAAATTATCCATTGCAGTCGTTACTTCAATCCCCGGGGATTTACTGTATGCAAGCCGCGCGTCCAGTCAATCCGACTCATGTGTTGTTAGTGGGATTCCCAACCAAACACAGCAAAAGGTGGGGGGGCTTCAGCGCATCACCGTCCTGCCGGGGGTCTGCAGGATGGACGAGCCTCCGTCAGTCAGTAGCAAATTGACTCTTTTGTTTCATGGGGGTACTCCACGATGTGGGACGCCGGGAAGCTCCAGAAAAGTTGAGCGGCTGAGGGGGTGTTGGGGTGGTGGTGGTGGTGGGGGGCTTCTCCTCCAGGAGCCCGGGGCCCCCTCTGTGCTGCGGCTCCGCGTGTCACGCTGGCGTCCGTCTGGTTCGGCGGCCCGTTTGTTTTCTGACCACTGAAGAAGAAGAAAAAAAAACGCTGCCGGAGAAGCGAAACGCGAGGACGCCGGTCAAACTTTGGAGACGCTCACTTTGCTCAGCCAGTCAGTCAGTCAGGCCGGCGGACAATAATCCCGAAGCTCCACCTCCTCACTCGTCAGTCTCCTCCTCCTCCACCTCCTCCCCCTCCCCCTCCTCCTCTGCCTCTCTGACTCCTCCTGCTGTCAGCATGAGGAGCCCTCGGCCGAGTCGGTGGAGCAGAAGGTGTGTTCGCAGGTGGGAAGAGCCGGTGGATGAAAGACAATCAAGTAAATAAATGAGCGGGAAAACACGGGACCAAAGCCAAGCTGTTTGTTTCATCTTCAAAGAAACGAAAACATGACGTCAAAAAGAGAAATATAAACATTTTGTGACTCCAGCACTGCTGCTGTCTCCATCCTGTCACAGGAGGGAAAGTTTAGGACAAAATGTTTCTCACTCGTGTTTAACTCTGGGGCCACAGACAGCCATGATTGATCCCAAATGTATTTCATGAAATCTTGCATCTAAAATCAGAACTTCCTGGAAAAAAAGAGCTTACAAATAAAAATAAAAAAGTAATCAGTGCTCACTGCAGCATCTGGCTGCTATCAGTTGTGTTACAGTTAACCCTACCAAAGCAGTACAACCACCAGTGACATAATTAGTAATAGCTCCTTTCACAAAAGAACTTCTTTCACGTTGTTTTTGCTTTTTTGCAGTTTTGCACCAAGTGCTGGATCGGCAGTGGAACTTGTAGGCCAGGAGCGTCGACTCGGTGCAGGACAGCAGCGTGTGGAGGCTGATAATGAGCTACATGGTAAGGGAATTAACATTCCAGCAACAGGTTAACAACACGGAGCACTCACATCTGCCTGAGTGTGTGTGTGTGTGTGTGTGTGTGTGTGTGTGTGTGTGTGTGTGTGTGTGTGTGTGTGTGTGTGTGTCTGGTTTACCCCTCCACATACTCAGCACACTAAATGACCCTTGACCCCCGCTGGCTTCAGCCTTGAGGCTCAGTCATTCATTCAAAAAAAAAACCACAAGTGCCCACTGATGCTCAGAGAGCAGCAAAGCCTCCATCCTCAAACTCCCCTCCAGTTCAATGAGGTGGATCTCAAAAACACAACATTTAAAGACAGTTCTGTGTTTTCCAATGTTTCTGTCCTTGTATTATGACCTCATGAGAGAGCTGCAGGAGGCTTTCGAGTTGCTCCATGTTTTCACCGAGGAGTCTGTATTCGATGCTTTGGGCTCCTTGTGAACTTTTTTTTTTTCACAACCTCACCCACAAAGCTGCATGTGGCGGTCAGTCCTGTGACTCTCAGCAGCTTCTTAAGAGTGGAAACATTTTCTGACAGAGCCAAGAGGGAAGAAAATGTGAAAAAAGCTCACGAGAAGGGGATCCATGTTTGACATTGTTTCCTCGGAAAGCTTTGGGCAGCACAGATCTGCTGTGACAAGGTAATTATCCGTGTGCGTGTTATGGCTGAAGGTCTACCAAGGTAGCCTGACGGGTTTGGATGCTTACAGCCGAGCTTTAGTGTACCAGGGTGTGTTTTCTCACCAGCTGCCAGACTTTGAAGGTTTGGAGGGTTTTGACTCACACTGTGTTCGAGACTCAGAGTTTCTGAATCATTCCAGCTCAATAAACTGTAGAGTTTCTGGAAAAACTAAACCTTGTTTTGCAGGTAAAAAGATGGAAAAAAATAGACACATGGATTAATTTCTTACTTCATTCATTTCATTACTTCATTACTTCCACCAAGGAGGTTTTCACCCATGTTTGGTGTTTTGTTGCTTTTTCTTTCTTTAACAGAGTAACTCAAGAAGCCTTTTGTGGCTTTGGAGGAAATTTGCAGGATGGGTGATGTGTGGTACAAGCAACAGGTGATCCATTTAGCTGGTGATCCTTTAATCTGGTGAACCAAAATGATGAAGAAAATGTTCTGTGGCGTTCTTTCAGAGCGTTTGGCCCTTTGAGCCAACAAGAGGTTAAAGTAGGAGTGAAGGCAGACAGAGAGGGACGACAGGGAGGCTCCGCACGCTAACAAGCCTCATAATAATCCTCTCACTCTGCAGGTAGGCTTCAGTAAAACTTATGGCAATGAAGGGGAATGACGGCTACCATTCAGTCCCACTATGCACCAGTGTTGCCCCCAGCCGTTGTGTATCTGGGAGCCCCGCTGCAGGCCTCTTGGCGGAGGTATGCGCTCTACCGAATGCCCTTGGAGTGTTCTTTGTATCGGTGCACAGCAGGAGCATGAAGAGGCAGGACACCCTCAGGGCTGCACCCCTCTGGCTCAGCGAGCCCCTCCCTCTCATTTGTCTCATCGTCTCTCCACACACTCCACGGCTCACCTGTCTGGACAGCATCAGCTTAGCAACCCTTGACCTGTAACCCGCGGCTGCTGACAGAGGTTAAGTAACACTCCTACCCCGCAGCAATCGCCTCTAAGCCTCGAAGGATCCTCCAGTCGGGGTCAAACTGCATTTAGTGGGAGCAGTGAGCCCCGCCCACCTTCGCAAGGTCACATTAACCTGAACACAGCTCAGCTCCTGCTGGCGACCTTTTGTGTCAAGGCTTTTGGGGGGGTTGGCGTGTAGGTGTTGATTTTGAGTGAAAGGTTGATCCTCCTTGTGAGTGACGAGGAGCGGCTCAGCTTCTCGGCTGTTAGGTAATCTCAGCATGTTGTAGCTTGTCGGCCGCAAAAAAAACATTTTCTTTGCCTCACGTGTGCTAAATTCAGGAGACAAAATGTTTTCATCTGGCTTTTCCAGACGAGAAGGAAACACTGCAACAAAAATGCAACATTGATCTGAATATCATCTTTCCAACCAAATTAACTCAAAGGTTCACCATTAGAAACAAAGCTCAAAACAAAGGACATTGAAAATAAGTGAGTGATCACAGCAACTAACTTTGGGTTTGGAAGAGAAGGTTAGTTAGACATGATTACTAAACTTGCCAAAGAAAAGCATTGGTGCCATTTTTCAATTTAAGATAACTTAAGGTTGATTTGTCTGATCAAGGCATTTTTACAGGAGTGAAAGCAGCGGAAAGACAAAAAAAAGGGACCACTGCCGCTTTGTTTACTTGCACTGAGCATCTCCAGCACCAGGAAGTAAAGGAGCCAGTTGATTCATTGCCAAAATCCTTCAACTTTGAAAGGCCTCCAAACAGGATGAGGAAGACAAATATTTCCTGCGACTCCTTTCAAAGATGGGAGATTTAAAAAAAAAACTCAGGGTGACTCGCTTTTCTTTTTGTTGTTGTTTTGTTTTCTGCCAGGACATTGGTCAGTGGTGAAGCCAATGCAGAGCTGTCAGCCCACCGTGTGGAGGAGAGAGCTGACAAAATAAAACACACGGGAGAGGAGAAGATGCAAAACCAGTTAGATACAACGAACATGACCAGTCATGTCCTTTTTGGGCAAAACGTTTCAGTGTCCCGCACATAAAGCCAACATAGGCTGCAGGTTGCTGTAAGCTGTGAGGGTGAATTGACCCTTGAAGATAAACATTTCAAAGGCTTGCTCGGCCTTGTTTGGCGGTATGTGTTTAGTGCTGTCAGGTTTTAGCTGTGAATGTTTGACAACAGAGTAAACTGCAGGACCATGAGGGGTCACGTTGAGTTCACCAGCAGTTTGCGGCGGCAGGATCATCTCAGAATACAGAGGATTTATCAGCAGTGCTGCGCAGAGGTCAGGCAACACCAGGCCAGTCAAGCCTCCACGTGTTCCAGAGGAAACTGACCGCTGTCGAATCCTCACATCCCCTCTGCTGCAGAGCAGGCGGAGGGGCTTCAGTTGGTCCTCAATGTGGGAGTCAATGAGGAGCAGCTGCATCATGGTGCTACATGAAACTGCTTCATCTCAGCAGGATACTGTAGATAATTCAAGCGTCATACGGTTAAATGGTTCAGTTAATAAGCACAATGTTCTATCGGTTATCACATCGTCCAACGTGTAGAGTCACAGTTCAATTTTCCTTGAAAATGCCGCCATCTAGTGTGCAAAATTAGGTAATACACTACAAAAA
>JAUESF010000041.1:16320476-16336772 GCA_032274765.1 Malacoctenus tetranemus
TTTTTGCCGCCCCCCCCCCCCCCCCCCCCAGTCGATAACATGGCCGGCCAGCTCGGCGGGTGGGCCCCGCTTCTTATTCCCTTTGACTTCCTCGCTGCCTCTGATGAAAGATGCGGAGATGAGATCACGATTACTTTGAAAAGTACACACAAACCGAGCACTCTGGAGCGCTCTGAAGTCCCCCCCCCCCCTCCGTCTTCACAGTGTGCGTCTGAGGCTGGGCGGCAGCGGCGGTGTGTGTTGGGAGGAAGGATTATTGGCAGGAGCCTGTGATGGAGTGGAAGATAGAGCCGGCTGTCACAACAGTTTGGGAAGAGTCCCTTTGAAATGACAGCAAGGACTAATAAATCCACCCTGCGCCATCTCCAACCCTTCTGAGGATCCATTTTGGTTCGGTGGTTTATGATGTGCACTTTATTGCAGCTTATCTTGCGTGTACAATGTGCCTGCTCAAAATGGCTGCCGCGCGGACGGACAAAGAGAACGGCTAGCTCTCAGTGAAACGCAACCATGTGACTGCAGCCACTTGCAGTGTCGAGAGCAGCAAACAAAACAAAGGGGGGAATTGGGTAAAGCCGTCTCTCATTAGCATACGTTGTGTGTCCCAGCTGGCAGCGCCGAACGAGAAACCTCCGATGAAATGAGCACGTCTTTGGGAAAACCTTGTCCGAGAGCACGTTCAGTCCGAGGAGAAAATGGACTTCACATTGAACTGAATGTTTTATGGAGATAAATGAGTTGAGTCATTATTATTCACCGACACACTGCAGGCGCTAATTTACATTCTCGTGCCGTCGGCGGCCTGTTACATCGCCGGACTGCGTCCAAAAAGTGGCTTTGTTTTGTGTTTGCACACATTGAAAGATGATCACTGACAACCCAGGAAGGATCCTGACAGCGTGGCTCAATCAGATATCAACCCTGTCTCCACTTTGCGCTTCCACAGTCACATCATGCATCACCTAAAATGACCGCAGAGCTGCCAGGATTATGAATGACGGAGGTCAATAAAGCGCAACAAGGATTTACTACAGCGAACGACAACCTGCGCCCGACCTCAGCATCAATTCCTGCTCAGTCACTTTTGTGTGAAAGTGCCAACTTCCTCTTCTCTAAAATCAGGAAGGCCGAGCTGCAACTGACGCTGTGCAGCGTCCACGACATCGCGGTGAGCAGTGGGGCCAGACTGGCAATGGAGAACTACCTGAGCTGTGTAGAGTCAAGCAGTGTAGAGTCGAGCTGAGCCAAGTGAAGCAGAACTATGGAAGATATAAACAGCAATATATATTTGCAGTTTTATAAACTTGGAAAAAACATGTATTTAGTCAACTTAGTAACATTCACAGGTGTGTCTATCAGCTGCCGAAATTAGCTGGCAGAATTCCATGAATAACATGCGAAGGACAAACATACGACGACAGAGGGAACGGTCTTTCATTGGTGCAGCAGCAAAGCACACTCTGAAAACAATACACCCAATTAATCTGTGAATTGGAGCCTGTCATGTTAAAACAATCAGCTTTTCTCCAGTGTTTTCCACAGACGACTGACAACATCCATTCTGGCTCCCAGAAGCTGCAATATGTTCGCGAAGAAGCCCTGAAACATTCAACAGCAACAAAGGCAACACGGAGCAGCTGATCCATGACACACGCACTGTGTTTCTGTAAAGACTGACACAGCGCTGGCCATTGTGTGGGTGCAGACTGTCTGCTGCCTTCCTGATTTACGGACAGCAGCGCGCTCTGGTAGGAAGTGAGCGCGGTTTGTACTGTAAGCATGACTAAGACAGAGGCTCGGCACTGTGCCACGGTACACACACTCATGTTATCTGAAACTTCAGGACAACACTCGACGAGACGCGATTTCCAGGATGGAATAATGTCCTTATGACTCTTCAAACACACCTAAACATGCCTGCATGCAACCATCAGGTTCAACAAGTTCATTCAATGGCTGTGAGCTGCGTTTTTTAACAACATACTGCACGATCGGCTTACGACTACTATCACACAAGTATCAAAACAGAATATATTTTCAGGTCTTTTCTCCTCAAGAAATGAGTTTTTTAATATATTTTCGAGGTAAAAACACCAAATGATCATACATATGGAACCAGGTTGTAGCTGTTTGCATAAATTGAGACGACTGTTTTTGCATGTCGTCCTTCACGCTGCTGAGGCTAAATGAATACTTTCCAGAAGAGGACAAAGATCCGTTGATATTCCTGGGCCACACTTGCTCATTTGCATCCCCACATCCCAACTGCTGCTCATTACTGCGGCGTCTTCTATTTTTACAGCCGACACGTTACACTGCCAGGAAGGAGAGGCGCTTGTGTTCGTGTCCTTTTTAAACTGGCTAACTAAATTAACAGCACCAGTTGAAGCAAATTGAATTCATAAGCAGGCTGTGGAAGTAATGACTATTATTTTCCCAAAACTGTAACATTTGCATCTCTCAGTAGCAGCATCAGCTAATGGCCTCCGGGATTCGCACGTCAGCTTGTGTTTGGTTATCCAGAGACAATATTAATAAATTGGTATTATAAATAAATTGCTTTGGCAGACTCGCTCGGATGAAAACACCGGGGTGTTTTGGCTACTCCTTGCAGCTCTCCTAATTGAGAGGATTCAGAGTGCCTTTGACAGATTGAGTGGACTGCAGTGCATTGCATGATTTAGTAGACGGAGGGGCAGGTTGCCAGACAGAAAACATTCAGAGGGTTGGCAGCGTCGAGAGCCGCACTCAAAGGAGAAGACAGCGGGCAACTCAGCGCTTCAATTATCGCTGTCTACATATTTGGTCGTCACTGATATGTTATTGAGTTACAGCGAAGCGGCCGTTGAATCGCTGATTTCTGGGGGCCGCCATGGTTCATGGCGAGGTCAGCTGGGGATTGTACATTCTTAAACGCGCTGCTTTTCTCTTGCTTTTCCCTTTGGAAGTGAGATATTTTGCCCCCCATTCAAAGCAGATTTAGCATCTTGTAGCTTCATTTCTGGTTCGAGGAGGTTCAGCCTCTGCACGATGTTTGACAGTTTTTATGTTTTTAACAAGCACACTGATTCTGGTCCCAGCCTTTAATGTCACCAGACAGTCTTGCATCAGGATCAAGCTTTAGAGTGTTTAAAAACCACATTTTGCTTCATGCTAAGCAAAGGCAAAGAAGAGTATACAGCCTCTCTGAGCTTGTGAGGTTTTTTCGGCTTTTGTGTTCCTCAATATAAAGTTCCTTTGTGGTTTCCCCGTGAAGAGGAGTGGGAGTGTGTTTTGGAAGCTGCAATCTGCACGTCCAGTTCCTCCCGTGTCATGAGCGTCTGACTGAACGCATTGAAAACAAAAAGAGTCTCGTCAGACTTCTCGTCACTCTGACAGCCCGAGCAACCATCCAGAAAAAATGCCACCTCTCTCTGAGGCGGTCCGCGCTCAGCCGACGGTGTCACTTCTATTTGTCTGCATGGCCTCTTTATGTGCGTGTGTGGTTGAAGGCTCCTGGCAGAGTCAAAGCCACAACTGTGGCTTCTTTTCCCAACTTTATCTCTGTTTGGCTTTCTCTATTTGACCTTATGTCAGGCTGTACCAGCAGAAGCGTTTCACTTTGGGCTGTTAACATAGCAGCACTGTGCTGCTTTTGACCTTTTTTCTATAAACTTCTTTTCTTATTATGAACAGTCTTAACCAGAAACACTGGAGTCAAAGGACCAAACAAAAAACAAGTGCTGTCAAAACACTTCACATTCATTCAATGCTTCTCATGCACAGAAACTGAAACGTTTAATTTTCATCAGTCACACTGTTATTTTTGACTGTTTATCAAAGATTTGAGTCAACTGAGCCCAGTGTGAGGTGGACGTGGCTCACAAGAGCTTCAACTCAAAGGGGAGATAAACACATAACATGGTTACAAATGAGGGAGCCGCAAGAAAACATTTGCTGTTTGGGAAAGTAATAAAGAAATATTCCCTCAATAGTTTTCTTGCAGCATCAGGAAGCACAAACCAGCCTGGCGCTCATGTCATTTCATCAGTCACAGAATTGCCCTGCTATATTTTTCATTGTCTATTTTATCGTCACAATAACCACAGATCAACTGCTGCACGAAGCCTTTGGGGCCGTGGGGGTCTCGGTGGTGGACCCTGTTGGGAGCAGTCAGTGGTGGAGTCGGGTTTAAGTCCTTTCTGGCGACTCTGGGCGCTGCTCGGCCCCAAACATTCAGTCCTGGTTGGTGAATCAGGAAGAAAAGCCCTTTGTAGATGTTTCACCTGATGCTGTGATACCAGTAAACAAACACTGCTGACCTCTTAAGCACCGCTGACCGATCCGGTTATAAATTATCTACCAACCTGCCGCTTTGATAGCTTACTAATATTACCAGAGAGGAATGCTACCTTTCGAGTCTGGGACTCAGTCTTATGATTAATGGGGACAGAACGAAGGTATCAGAGAATCTACATATTTTATGGTGGAGGATGTGGCAAACGCGCTTCCTCTGTTTGGGGGAAATCATTAATGTCACAGTGTTTTCGGTCAGTTCAAACTTGATCGAGCTGTAGGATGGGCTGATAAAGCATCTGCATGTGTGGAACGCATCGACGGGGCCGCCGTCATCCGGTGGCATGACGTGTTTCAGACAGAAGCAGTTCAGACGGACGCGCCTTCTTCGCCTCGGGGAGGTAATCACTTGATATATCAGCGTTGAGCTGTGGCAGACCCGCCCCCTCCCTCTTTCCTGTTTGGCACGTTCAACATAAAAAAATCTACAACCACCATCACATCTGCTCCCGACGGTGACCCTTGAATGAGACGCACCGTCACACAGCTCGACGGTGGTTTGCGTCTCAGACACGTTGCTGAATTTAGCGGTTTCGGTGTTCCTCTGATGAATGTGATGAGAGACATTTTGACGTTTCACAGCACCCCTTCAAAAACCCCGGGAAAAAAAAAATGGTGTAAATTGTGGAATTAATAATGGCTGACAGCTTCTGTTGAAGTGTCCTGGTGGTTCGTGTCTCCAGGCTCTGACACACTGTGGCCACTCAGAGAAAGTCTCTCATAAAAAAGACTCTCCAGTGAGGTTTTCGGTCCCGCAACAGTCTGAATGTGACAATTTAGGGAAATCGGAGTGAAAATGACTTTAACGTCCCGTTTGTGCCGATTAGTTTTACAGCTGCTAAAAGTCGTAGACTTAATCGAATGATTCGACTACAAAATTTCCCCGAGCCAGAAATATCTGCCGTCTTTTGATTGAAATGCACATCAGCTTCACAGGAGTTCTCCTACTGTTTTGTTTCACGTTTCACTGCGAAGCGCAGTGCGTCTGCCCGATGGCTGATTTAGCTGCGTGCAGCACTCTACACCCACTGTGGAGAGTTACAGCAGAAACGCAGAGGCGTGAACTTCAGGAGAGGGAAAAGAACTGCGACGACGGGGCGAAAAGAGGAGACGACAAACTGTGGAGAGCAGCAAGGAAAACGTCCAGCGCAGACATTCATGAAAGCAGGTCCACAGTGAGACCACAGCTCATCAGACCACATCCAGCCGCTGCATCGAGCTTCTGTTTGTTAAAGAATCTGACCGACTGAATGAATGTTGGCTGATGTGGTCGGTCCACTGAGGTAACGCGAGGACTGTTTGTTTGGCTGTAAACGAAAACAGAATTCTGATAGAATTCAGGGATTTGTTTTTCTCCTTAGGAAATAATCTCACTTGTAATAATCACAATAATAACAGCAGCAGCTCATGTTGGTGTTTTGAGGAGGAAATGTTCTGCTTTGCGTGGACACACTCGACTCTATTCCCAGAAACCCCTCGCTCCCCAGAGGACTCTGGTCCCTGGACGACTCAGCTGCTATTTTCAGAGCAGTGACTTGGAAACATGCTCATGAGTTGAATTCTCAACAAGAGGTAAATAATTGCTCGGCATGTTGATATTTTTTTATGCGTCGCTCGGAGGCTTCGACAAGTCAGGGAGCACTGACTAAGGCGTTGCGATGAAGAGCTGACACGAACGTTAGATGAAAGGCTGTTTATTGGTGTTTTATCTTTAAAACTACTCCAGCTTGACTGAAACGGACTAAATTTCACCAAAGTGGTTTCACCCTCATCTCCAGAGTTTCAGTTTTCTGGAGCTCAAACGGACACAGCCGGTTCATGGAGTTCATGACAGGCGGCACAGTGAAGGAATCCCAGAGTTATGAAAATTTTCTTGGCTCCTTTCCAGGATAAATGATGGAAATCAGTTAAACCAAACAACAGAGCAAGGAAGCAAACACGGCAGCTTGGTTTTCTTTTGCAAATTAAATCCTATTTGTGTTAAACTTCCCGTTTGTGTAAAAGCAAAGAACGAGGCCGTCAGCCAACATCCACAAACGCAACGGATGGCTACACTTCGTCTTCTGTATTTTGGATTTCACTCGACATTCGACACCAGCGGACTCTTCCTCATCATGCAAACCTGACCTGATACAAATTTCAGAGAACAGCAGCACATTTCTCTTTTCTTCATTTCTCTGTCTGCCGAGAGATAGAAACATGTTTCTGCTTCATGACAAAGACTTAAAGCAAGGCTGCACCACAATATCACACAAACATCCATCAATCACAGTAAAAGTCTTTTAACTAGCCTGGAAAATAAACAAACTTTTAGCTGATTTGTTCAACATATTTTAGCCCATTCCCTGCAAACTGTTATTAATACTGTGGTTTTGGATGAGTTCAATATGAGGGAGGTTTTACTGTAACGTCAAAAACATCCTGTTATAGATTCTTTCCAGTTCGTGGTGACCCGTCTTATCTCTGTCCAACTCCAGACAGGAATTTAAATTGAGCCAGCAGCAGTGTTGACCATCCAAACTGTGGGAAGCAAAGAGTGGCAGAGAGCAACAAAAGTAGCAAAGCCTGGAACGTAAAAACGCACTTTTAGTTTTTCCACGACTACTTTTATATTCATTTGCTTCCTTCTCATCGAATTGCACTTTGACCCCTTGTTGAAGCATTGCTGATAGACAAACTCTCCTCTGGCTGCTTCTGGCTTACGCAGGACATCAGCCTGGAGGAGGTGCAGATTTGTTTACCCTCCGAAGCGACAGGCGATAGAGAGGCGGGGTCCAGTGTTTGGACGGATTACGCTGGACCGGTTTAAAGACGGAGTGGATGAGGAGGGCAGGAGATTTCGGCAGAGACCCTGAGATCTGCTGCCGCGGCGACGTTCCATGAAATCAGAGCAAACCAGTCGTAAAGGTCCTCCCACATCGTTTATGAGGCGACACTTGACGAGAAGTGAAAACAGAAAAACGAGAAGAGGAGGTCACATGATCAGTCCTGATTGTGTGAGACAGGGAAGAACAAACTACTTCACTTGTGTTACCAGCAGCTTCACCTCTTTTACGGTTACTGAGTCTAAAGACAAAGTGATAAACCGACAGGATGACATCACCTCAGTATATTACTTTATTTACAGTCGCCTAATTGGTCCTTTTTCCACTATGCGTGCGTGCACCGAGTGTCTCAGTGACCTCATTTTGGGACTGACGGCTTACCTGACACTATCTGAACCGCACTGATGCAGTAAACATCACCCATCTGGTACTGCAGGCAGTTCAAAACAAACACCAAATATGGCCTGACCCCGGGCTCGTGGTGAAGGAGAGGGGCGGGGAGGAGGGGAACTAACTTCTGTCTCACGCAGGAAGAGTCCTTGACTTATGGTTATGAGCTGGATCACTTCACTTCACTTGGGCGCTCCGTTTTCTCCAAACTGCAGCGTATCAGCCCTGTGAAAGTGCATCCGCGGGATTAAAGCGAGGCCGCAGGTCTCCCTGCGCTCGGCAGACAGCAGCGGAGGGGGAGAAATGAAACCCTTTAACTCACGCGGCTCATCTGTACGCCCGGTTAGGACTCCCACCCCGTGGCGTCTAGTCGAGCATATTCTACATTGCATGTTTCCTCATAAACAAGCGGTGACTCACAGAGCAGCCTGAAGCTGAGGATTGTCTGCAAATTTTTGCATAAGAACCCAAATTCACCCCAATCCACATGGAAAGTTCGAACAAAGTGTCCCCACCCCAATTTATTCCACTTATAATAATGCTTCACATGGTTTAATATTGCTGCATTGACTGCAGTCAATGAAGAACTCCTTTCTCAAACATACTTGATTCACTGGTCTCACCTTTCCTACAAGAGGTTTTCACTGATCATCTGTACGAAGTGCAGCTCTTTTGCAGTGGGTCCAGGCTTCCTGCCTGCCTAAACAGACACATTGTTCTGACTCTCGTCTCCAACTCCCCCAACAAAAAGCCTGAACTGGATTCACGTCGTCCTGCAGACAATTCTGAGAAGCGCTATCTCTTTAAAAGTGAATGTTTGGGTGAGTTTACATTGTGCACGGCAGGGCCTCTTCTTGTTTTCTTTATGGCAACCTTCAGACTGACGGATGGCCATGTGTGTGTGTGCGCGTGTGTGCGTGTGTTGGAGTGAGAGTGGAGCTGCGAAGTGGTCAGAGGTCGCGCATTTCTCAGACACACTGTCCACATCGTTCCTCATTAATAAGCCGGCCGTGCGTGCGCGTGTCTGCCTGGATGTGTTTTTTTTTTTTTATTTGCTTTATGTGCTTTTGCACATGCGTCAGTGCTGAGAGCAGGAAGTCGCTCGCACTCTTCAGTGGCCGTAATCGCTTCGCCTCAACGATACGTCAGTCCTGTTGTGGGGCCGCAATAGTCACCGACTTGTTGCATTTAGGGGCTAAAGTTACTTTTCGTGTTCTGAAACATGACAGAAACGTTCAGCTGAATCTATCACATTTGTACATCGAATCGTCTCGATTTTGAACCAAGGTTACATTTCCTGTGTCTTGTCTCCTCTTCGTTTTAAGGCGGGACGAACAAACTCAAACGAGGCGACGTATCTTGTCACCGTTAACACTTAATATCCTTTAAATCCAACAAGAATTTTGAAGTCACCCATGACAGACACATTAGCAGCGGTGAAATTAGACACCGCGATTATGAAGAGTGTGACTTTGTGTTCGCGCAAGAAACTGGGAGTTAAAATTAGAGGAACTTCAAAGTAATCAGTCACACTGCTCCATCGCCTTAAAATAGACAGGACGGAAAAAGGCTGATAGTTTTGAGTGTAATTTGACTTGATTGGATGGAAAGTGTGCACAAATACCTTGACAAGGGGTGTTTTTCTCCCCAGGCGATACTAATAGCAAAGAAAATGTGAGATGTTGATTACTCAAGGTAGAAATAAAAGGGTCCGTACGTGATGTCAGTACAATGCGCCCATTGGTGGCCATACATACACTGCAAAAAACGAAGCTGAATTGATGAAGCACCAACAGTCGATGTATTGTTCTTGTACTGTGTTTATCAGGTTGGATTTCTTTAGTGGGAAATATCTTGAATTTCGACTTTGCAGAAAAAAAAGTCAGATTTCCAAAACGACAAACTGAAAAGAGTGAACTTTAGTCACGATGATCTAATGTCCATCTGTCCAGCTGGGATGGACTGGGAGCTGTTTACCACTCCTCTGAAAACACAGTTGTCTCCCTTCCCTTTTTGTATATACTGTATTTATTATGTTTATGAGTTTAGCATAAGCAGCTTTTCTATCGGGCCACCCAGGAAATGGGTGCTTGCCAAAGAATGGGTTGTTTATTGTGTTAAATTAAGTCCGACCGCATAAACAAAGTTGATGGGTATTTAGAAGTGCTGGAGATGCACTTTGAGGCCGAATATGAACTTGGTAATATTCATCTTGGGGAAACCACATTGATTCTCAAACACAGGCTGCAGAAGCTCATAAATCTGTGAATTAGCGGTCCAGCGGCACTCATTTCTATTCAACTCTAACAAACTTTTAAAGGATTTTGTTTTGCGTTGGTGGTGACGAATTCAACTGATGCGTCAGAGCGAACAAAGACCGAACAGGCAGTAGCTGTTGTCTCGCAGAGTTTAGGTAGAAAAGCTTCAGAAAGTAAAGCTGAATGGCAAATGTACGTTTTTATCGTCGGAATAAATTATAGATGAAGAAAAATACAAAAGGCTGAAAGCATTCACATATTTTGCAAGTAACATTGTTTCATTTCTGAATATCTTTTGGGATTTTATTGTAGCTGGAACACAAAACAAGCAAAGTTAAAGTCATTATTTGCATAATGCAACTCGATAGAGTTCCCATTTTATTGTGACGGCATCACATTAATGTCAGGATTTAAACAGATTTGGGGGTCTAATGTTTTTCAAAGCTGTGAAAGTTCCCAGCTGAGAAATGTTGCATTTAGTTCGAAATGAAATCTCCAGACATGAGGAGAATGTACACAGTGCAAAGCATCATCCAAAGGTGTTTTTGGTCAGCACGTCGACATGCGTGTTGGTGAAGTTAATGTTGAGACGAACAGTTTCTCATGAATATCAAACACGAGGATATGAGCTGCAGTCGGTGTGTGTGCGTGTGTGTGTGCGTGCGCGTGTGTGTGTGTGTAATTGGGTGTAAACTCTCCAGTTGGGACTGGATCCCGTCCTTGTCAGTGAAAATACAACAGAGACGGATTTCCTGCCAATAAAACTGCAGTTATGAGCTGGTTGCAATTCAATCTCCTCTCTGTTTTTTTTCTTCCGGGCCACATCTGCCAAATGTTGCTGTTACGCCGCGTAAACATGTGGATCTACACTTGCAAACATCACCTGCATGCACAGAGAGACACACATTATGAGAACAGCTGAGACTCAACGCAGTGATTCGAATGTTCCAAACAGAAAAAAAAAAGACGTTACATAAATCTTACAATAACAACATGCACACGCATCGGACTGTATTGAGAGCCCACTGAGAGGAATGGGAATTGCACAGTCATGCATGTTGAAGGGTGAAACACGGAGCCGCTGGGTCCAACTTATCACGGTCGCAGCTTAGGGTGTTAATGAGGTGACTCGCTTCATTCGGAGGCACTTCATCGATTTTTTTTTTTTTTTAGCTTTAGCTGCTGCTCATCACAGCAAACTTTCAACCATGTAGCGCTGAGACAAAATAAACAGAATGGGTTCAATTTATTAAAACCTCTGATCGTATTGGTTTTATTTAGCACTTTAGACCAGTTTTACATCAGGGTAAACCAGGGAGAGCCAGAAAAACTCCACAGTTTTAATACAACAGCTGCTCGATTGAGGGCACTATTGTCTGAAAGGAACAGAAAAAAAAAAAAAGGTTGAAGAAGAAGAAACCCTGACTCATCCGTCCGATGCCATGAATGTAATGACTCTATTCGTGGCGAAGCAGCTCGGCTGCTGAGAGACGCGTCGGTCGGAAATGTGTCCTGAAGTGCTTGTAAATGAAAAACAGCAGACAGTGGAGTGGCGGCTCTTCACTGGAGATCGCTGCTGTCTGGAGCAGGATGGCAAGAACTCACAGTGCAAGTGGTGATCATATTAGAAACAGGAATTATAGCAGACATCTCTGCAGCCACTGATCAAATGCTGTATATATTCATATGTATTGCAACTGTAAGAAAACCACAGAATGTTTTGCTGGAGGAGTTGGACGAGCGAGTGAGACTTTTGGATGTACGGTTTTGTGCTCGCACAGACGTATATATGTAGGTGAGCTGGAGAAACCTGTTGTTTTCTGCAGGAACTCTGACTCGAAATAGCTTGAATCAATATTTGCATTGAAAGTGTTTTCTTTCTGTTTGTTCAGGGTTGGCCTCTCTCTCTGGGACGCCACGTTTTGTGTGATTTTTGGATGTAAAAGACACAGAAACTTTTACCACTTCTAGTTTTCCATAAAATAATAATCTGCCAGCCTCACTCTCTCCTCATCCTTCACTGTGAATTTATTTCTTCCATTTTGCTAAAGTAAACTAAAGATATGTTTGCGTATGATGTCTTGGTAGGTTTTGCAATAAGGTGTACGAGCTCCCTCCTGATATTACCTCTGCTCAGGTGGGCTTCCTCACTCTTTACGATCGATATTACCTGGCACGGAAAGTTAGAGTGCGAACAAAAACTCCCGTCTGAACTATTGACATGAAAGCACGGCCCCTCGGAAAGCTGTAATTCAGTGCAGCTTTTTTTTTATAATGTTACGGTGGATCCATATGCGACACTGTGGCCTCCCACATCCTTCAGGAATGTGCTGACAGATACGGCTCCAGCGGAGGGTCGAACTCCGGCACATTGAATCCACAAAGGACGCGGTAGTCGATGAGTCGTCCGGGGAAGCTTTGAAAGTAGCCGTCACCTCTCAAGCCTAATGCCCCCCCGCTGCTCTTCGAGCGGCTCGATCGTTCGACTCGTTTAGCACTTTATAATGTTTGAAAGAAGCCAGTGGCTCCGATCAATTGCCACCCTGTGACAGCGCATCTCCCCGACACGTCTGATTCTGCGGTTACAGTAAGAGCGCTCGCTGAGGAGCTCTAATCAGCTTAAAGTTCCCTCAGACGTGAGATGGAGGCAAAGTGGTGCAGGCATCTCTCCAGGTTTTATAATGTCGTCTTTCTCACTGTGGAGAATTCAGGAGGGTTTACTTGTCTGTTTTTCTTTAATCCCCACTGTTGTGGTATTTAAAATGTCGTGGTGTCTCTGCTGTATTTAGAAACACACAATGTAAACATCAGCAAAATGTCAACTTCCGACCCAAATACAGGAAACTTTGCTTTTTCTGAACTACTTTTTTTCAGGCAACCTAAATAGAAAATAGCTTTTTAGTGGAAATCAGTCGGAAACAAACTTTGCTCGACTGTTGATATAAACTAATATGCAACAATAACATGTGGCTTCAACCAGATGAACAAATTCAAGGAGGTCAAACCCTAAAACTGGTGTTTATTAAACAATCAATGGATTCCACATTTGCAGTTTAAAGGCACAATTTCGGGTTTGTTTGAGAACTTTCTCTGGTAATCTTGTAGCTCTAAACTTGACGGTGTAGATGTCGGATCTTGACTGGCCATGTGAGGTCCATCGGACCATCGTTTGTAGTGATCTTTGGGATGCGGGAAGATACTGCTGAGCTGAGAATGAGGAGCATAAAGTCGAGTGAAGCACAGAAACGCCTGAACGCGCTCATGAAGATCAATGCGAACCTGAACGTCGAAGTCTCCCACGCCAAAGATCAACCCACAGTCTTCCTGCTGTGCTGACCTCCACACCACTGAGCCATGCCGTCCAAACTGCCAAAGAATGTACTGGGTGCAGATGTACAGTTCACGGTTCAGCTCCATCGGGCTGTTGCTGTTCTTACACTTCTCAAAATGTATTTTTATGTCAGCTCCCAGAGTGGCTGCTGGAGGAGCGACTTCACGTCTCCTCGGCCCCTGCGGGAGTCGGCGCACCTGAGACTCCCCACTCGTGTCAGCATCCACTGATAATGTCAGCCAAGGAATTCATTACAAAGTAATGTATTCCAAACATGAAGGACATTTATGAGTACGAGTTCAGGAGCGGTTAAAGTCCTGAGTAAATCGGAGAGACCTCCTGTGGGACCGGCTGGCCAGACATAACTGTCTGTGCTAGGCTGCTGTTTTCAGCAGAGGCGGCAGGTTTGGGACCATGTAAATATCAAACAGGCCTTGGGGTTTGGCGCTTTTGTCCTTGGCCTCCCCGAGTCTCAAATGTGTCTGAGAAAAACACAGCGAGCCAACGAGACGCTGAATGCATCCGACGCGTGCACTCAGGCACACGAGGTGAGGCCTGCTGTACTTTTAAGTAACCTTGGGGGGGGGGGGGGGATACATGGGGGTGAGAAGTTCACCAGCCAGTGACACACAACATTACAGTAATATCACCGCTGAGGACCCGTCCAGTCTGACGTTTGCCAAAACATTACAGTAAAGCCCAATGCTGGTAAAGACACACTCATGGCTACAGGAAGTAGTTTCCCAGCACACTTTTCTTTGGTTCTCTTTAAAATACACAGTTTCAGTATGCAAATGTAGACTTTCTGAGCTCTGATCATTGCAAAATATGTAAAATATGGCTTTAAAAAAACATATTGAGAAACAAATTCTCTCCTTTTAACCAACATTTTTTAATCATCTGTCTTTTCATCTGTTATGATTACGTTACCAGTGGTTTAAAGATACTCACGCATTGTTTATTCAGACGTTCACGTATTACTCTGAGAGGAGGCGAAATCTATTCTTATCATGAAAAAAAGTCAGAGCTTACACTTGAATTTATTTTTGGTATCGATCGGTGAATGTCTGTGATCCAGCTTTTTGTGGCTCTTGCACCAAAAGCCACTGCAGCTTAGCTTGCACCTGGTCCATCGCTGAACAGAGCCTGATAAGGCTGACCTGGATGTGTCAGGCAAGAACAAAATCTCTCCAACCTTTCACGGGAGAAACGAGGCCAGAGGCTCCGTCGCATGAAGCCGGGTGGAATGACGCGGGCTGATGTGCCGACAGAAGACGTCTCTATTTTCTCAACGGCAAGAAGCGCTTTTAAAGAGAAAAAGGGACGAGACATCAAAACCTGTCGGCGGCACAAACTCGTTAGTTCAACCAACAAAGCCTGTATTCAAACTCAGCCTTCACTTTTCAAAGCTTTATGAAGCCACAGTTTTCATCATCTTCACACTTTCTCCATTTATGTCAAAGTGATTGACAATCGGGGGGGAAAAAAAGAAGCTGTGTTCAACAAGTTTTGCTTTCATGCTTATGAAAACAACCTTTTTCAGCTGGTAAACACGGAGTTATTCAAGTCAATCATCTAGTCGTAGGTTTGAGCTAATGACGTTATTAATTGAATCCTCCATTTGAGCAATGCTACAAGGTCGTTATTAAGATGTGTTAAAAAAAGTGCACATAAAGAATCTTCTCATGCTGCTGTTTCCAAGGTTGACGATCATTTTTCAAAGTAAATGTCGCTTTGTAGCAGAAACACAGAAGAAGTGGACGGCCAGTTACTTCACTTCCACCCAAACTTCTGCCGGCTTTTGCGACCACGGAGGTCATGTGAGCGTCTGCGGAGGAGAGGATTCTGCAGAGCGAAATGCCAGCGAATCCGCAGAGATGGACCTAATCTGTTTCACTTCCCTGTTCTGTTTTGTCTGCCACTGGTTTCCTCCTGCAGCCAACAAAGCATTCAGAAACATTTTTGTATTCAGCATTAAACGTCTCGGTTTAAAAAAAAAAAAAAAAAATAGAAAGAAAGAGAGAAAGCGTCTCAGAGCGCCCGGCCGGCTTTTCATCTCTGCCGAGTGCGTCCTCTGACTCATAAGCAGCAGCTGAACACACAGTGGCTCTCTGTGGCCGCGCCGATCAATAACCATTTCCAGCCCGAGAGTTTTCTCCGGCTTCGTCAATTTGAGGATTGATCGCCTAAACGCCTGCATGCGTGCGCGTGTGTGTGCGTCTGTTTATTCATCTCTGGGTCTGTGTGTTTAGCATTAGTTTCATTGCATATGTTGGTCTGCGTTTGTGTGTTTGTGCTTGTTTGTGTGTGCGTGTGTGTGTGCTTAGCCTGAGGCCAGAGTAAGCAGTGGGCAGTTTGCTTCTACTCTGGGTAATTAGACTGCTGGCCAGAAGGAGAAAAAAAAAGGGTGACGACTGTGTTTGGAACGGTTCCCTCCTCCAGTTTCAAATCCAGAAGGGTCTTTGAAAAAACCCAAAAGCAAAAGTCACAGTCAAAACACATCCGACTAAGTCCTGAATAACAACCTCAGTAATTCAAACAGTTCTTATCATTCGATTTGCTTGGTTTATAAAATCTATTCCTTATATTTCGTCCCAAATATATTATTTTGGGAAACAAATTCTGAACTAAGCTCGACTAACTGCCATCACTTAACACGCCAAAGCAATATTTATTCATTCATTCATTCATTCATTCTTCTTCTCAACCACTTTTCCATCAAAGTGTCTCGGGGTGCTGGAGCCAATCCCAGCTCACGTTGGAGACACATCCTGGACAGGTTGCCAGTTCATCACAGAAACAAGCCCGAGAAGACAGACAGTCACAAACACGCAACCACCTGTCGGCAATTTCAGTCACCGACCGACCTCATAAACATGTTTGTGGAGAGTGGGAACAAACCGCAGGGCGAAAACGCCACACTGCCGTCCCAAAGCAACAGCACCAAACAGAAAAGGTTTTTTTACCATCGTTCCTCCATTTTTCTTACCCCAGGTCCAACGTAGCGCTGCTCGTCTCGCCCTCGAGTGGACGCTATTATTCTGTGTCACCCTTGTGAGCATTAACAGCAGCCCAGCACGGGGCTGGTTTACTTTTTGCAGCAGAACATTCCTGTCTCATGGGTCTCGCAGTTGATACATATATTTCTATATGCAGC
>JAUESF010000041.1:16349426-16364045 GCA_032274765.1 Malacoctenus tetranemus
TATTCCTGGAGTTTACAGCAAATACCATTGTGAGACTTATTCCTCATGTGAACAATTGGCATCATTTGCTTGAGTTTGGCTTGAATACTCATCAGTATCTTCCCATAGAGCGACGTCTTCCTCCAGTCTCACAGTGTCCGAAGTACAAGACGACTGCTGCTGATTCGCAGATGAGCTCAAAATCATGTAATAAGCCCAGCTGCATTCTGGTCACTTTCCTCCCCAACATTTAAAACCTTTTGCAGTGTTGAAGGACGATTGGTTTAAACAGCCAAGCTGCTCACTGCTAAAGAACAATCTGACAGGTAGATTTTACTCATTTCAATCACAAAACATCGAATCATGTTCATAACGACACAGAATCACCTGACAGATGTGGTTTTTCCTCCTTATTTGAAGGTCTGCTTGTCTGAGCTCAAGTGTTTCAGGGTCAGATTTGTAGGTCTTGAAAGACTGAACAACATTTTAGATCATTTGAACCTTGAAACCACCCAAAAGCATCAGTACCTAAGACGATCATCACGTTATGGAAATGAACTCGGTAATTTCACATAGTGCCATTTCTAAGTAATAAAAGAGTGCACATTAAAGGGAGGGAAGCAGGGCTGCAGCCAGACTGACGTCAGCTAAGGAAGTGACACCAGCTTATTATAGAATGACTGACATCAGTGTTAATACAACATTTTAAGAGCGATACTATGAGCCGGACGCTTTATTCTGCTACTCTGAAAAACACAAGCACATCAATAAGCAAACTCCCAAGATTTCCTTTTGAAAAACCAACACAGGCGTCTTTAAAGTGACCCAACAAACAGCGACACTGCAGCAGACAGCATGTCACCTCTCACTAAACTGCTGAAAAGGTCTCTTTTCCCGCCACAAGTGAAAACTATGTTGTGGAAACGTGCAGTTGCACTAGATTTCTTTTTTCCCCGCCACTACTTGAAGCCGGCGAAGCGTGAAGGCGTTCTTGAAATATTCAGCGTTTCCCATGATCTCCCCCATGTTTCCCTCGTCTCTCTCGTTCTTGCGTAATCTTACATAATGTGTTGAATATTTAAAGTCGTTTTAGCTCGAGCGCTGGTTTGCCGCTGAAGGAGCGGGAAGGCGGGTCCTCGGACTCGCTGGAAAAAGGAAGCGAGTGGCGGCGCAAGGAGACGAGGACCGACGGTAGACGAACACAAAGAAAGGACGCGTCGTCTTGTGTTTTGGAACAAATACGTCGCTGGTGAATCAATAATTTCACCGAATAGTCGATGTGATCGAACTGTAATACTCCTCCAATGCATTATTGCCCTTGTTTTAAATAAGAGTGTAAAGAGGAACCAACTTGACTTGTGAAAACGTGTTCCTCTGCTTCATCCTTCAAGGACTCATCGTACCAGATTATGGTTCCACCAGCTGGGCTGTCGGCTCTACGTGGCCCGTCACAGCACCACTGACATGCAGGCTACATTATGTCAGTACAAACGGTTCCGTCTCTTCAAGACGTACTAAAAGATACGGGGGGGAACGCGATCGAAGGAGAGCTCTCAATATTCTTCGAAAAATCTGTTCCTGGAATGACTTCCAGATATCGAATTGTAATATCTGTATCTTGGTTTTACATTTGGCACACGTTTTCAATAAACACCAATAAACAGAACTGAAAATGGCCCAGCATGACGGCGGGGGAGGGGGAGGGGATGGCTAAGATGTCGAATTTAAGAGAATTAACGATCATGTTAACGACTCCCGAAAGCCACAAAGTGGAGACGCGTCATCGTTAACGGCCCACGACAGAGAACCTGATGCCACAGCGGCAAAGACAAAAAGCAGGAGGATGGAAATAACTCCAGATACCTGCTTTGATGTCCAACACATAATAACCTCATTGAGGAATGAGTTGGGGAAAAAAAAAAAAAAAACTCCCCCAAGAACCTGAGCATCGGCCCACCACCTCGGTGGACCGCCTCATTGGTTCGGGGGGGCTTCCTGCATCCCCACTATTGGCTGTGGAGGCAGCCGTGGTGCCGGCTCTCGCCTAGCAACAGGCGCAAGCGCATCCACTGCAGAGAGCCTCCCACTCCTGGTTCCTCCGAGCAGCTGATGGAGGAAGCATGTGGAGGAGAGAGGGAGAGAAAGAGAGAGAGAGGCAGAGACGCCGGATGGCACATGTATGTGAACACACAAACACACAATCGCCGGGTTGAATATGCATGCGGTGTGAAGCCGCACTCCATCACGCACACATACAGTAAGAACATTTTGTACCGTCTTCTTTAACCCTTACATAACCGGAAAAACAGGGAAAGCTTCAGCCAGTTAACAGGCGACGGCTGCAATCTATGAAGAATGATGAAATCGTTTAGTGTATTTTGAACACTGTTCAGTTTCTGTTTGTGTGCAACAAATAATAACCATCGTGTTCTTGGTCTTTGATGATTTGTTCAGTAAATTAATATATTGGAGTATCTTGAAGGAGTTAATAAGATGCACTGACCTTTGTTCTTTACAGTTTTTTCTTGGTACATTATGAGCTGAAAGCCCCCCAAACCCCCCGATTCGATTCAGGGAGCAGTTTACACGCTGTGCCTTTGCGATGGTTCTCCAGGAACCTCGACTTCCTCCCACACGCCACAGACACACTTGTTTGGTTATTAGTGACTGACAGAAGTCGGGATTTTTGTCCTGTGTATTTTGATGGAGATCACTTTTAGCATGAACGAATCTGAGGCTCTTTCATGTTCACATTGTTCTCCCCTGGTGACTTTTGCCGTTTACTGCAACACGCTTCAATTAAAGTTGACTGCAAAACCTCCAAACGCCTGTTGGAAGGCCAGTTTGATCACTTTCAATTTAGTCATCCGTGAGGAGCGATTTCCAAAATAGGTCATCTCGTAGCAAAAGAAGAAGACGGTGATGAACATGCTGCGAGTGTATTCTTACACACACCCTTAAGCTGCAAATCGTGCGAGCTAATGAACTCGATGTCCTCTCGTTGGTTTCCAGATTTAGACATCACACGTTTGGCAGACCATCACAAAGACTGACAGGTCTGAGGGAGCATCAGCCGCCGAGCAGGTTTGAAGAAGACGGGGGAGGTCATGAGCAATTCAGGAGTCGCACTTCAAGACACAAACACTTTAGTGCTTTTTCACACGACAGCTCAGTGTCTCTGTATTTTACAGCGCGCACTGCAGCAGGATCCTTTGAGTCTCCACTTCTCTACTTAGATTAAAACGGTGTAATTACCTAACCTCCCTCTGGCTTTACAACACACACAAACACATCACTAAATATCACCACATCGATATCGCCATGGTCTGAAATCAACCTCATTTGTTGCGTGTTAACTCGAGGCTCTTACTTTGAAAGTAAAATCTGTAATAACTCTGGACTGCGGCGCGTTTTTACACAATTTGCAGCAAGTTTCAGCGCGACACCAGTGGTGACCCCAGGTCTCAGTGTCTCTGCATCGCCCGGATCGCTTCAGCCTCCAAGTACAACAAACGTGTGAGGATTTGTCATGCTGGCAGTGCTGCAGGCAAGTCAATAAAACAAGCAACTCCAAAAGCAAACACAGCAGCGCTACATGTGCGACGACAGGAAGAAACTCAATACAGCAATTTATCAACATCCCTTTATCCAAATAATGGGATTTGGTGGCATTTATGCAAATGTTTGTGGACTGCTCTGCCCTGAAGTCCCGGACAGAATGAGATCAGCATTTGGGAAATGATGGGAGCAATATTAGTTATTGAGCGAGTGTTAAGTTTCATTAATCGTCGCCGTTTTCAGATGGTTTTCTTGAGAGATGAGAAATCTATGGAGATAACGTAGGATTTGTTTAGGAGCATTTGAGCCGACTCATGATCTTTGTGCTGAAGCCTTGTATCCACCAGCGGGCGAGTCGGAGCTTGAACCAAATAAACCAATCCCATCATTAGAGCCCATTTTGTGCACAATTTGTTGCCTTTTTCTTCCTCACAGTTGGAAAAAAAATGCAAAATACATCCGTTTAGATGTGGAGAGAAGAGTTCAACAAGTGCTCCTGCCGCTCGCGTGCATTTTATCAAACGGCTGGAGGAGCTGGGCAGCGCAGCAGGAAGGCGCCGCCACGTTCGCTCTGTCAGAGACGCTTCAGCTTTCTCCAGCTCGCTGCGCCTTTTTTTATCCACCTCTCCATCCTGCCCAGCAGGATGCCCGCGCATCCGTCAGCCTCGGTGCGAGAAGCAGCGGGACGAGAGCCGTGTGATTGCTGTAATTTTCATCCCCCCCACCCCCCTTTGCATCTCTTGTCCGAGGCACCTGCCTGGTTTTTTTTTTCTCTGTGTGTGTTTTTTTTTTTTAAGCTGTTGATGTCACTTGTTTCACAGTGGAGTCAGTGGGTTTCAGTGCTGGATTGTCATGGCAACCATGTACTTGCCAATTTACTGCTCTCTAAGAAGATGCAGCAATGTCTGTGAGTCACACTTGTGCCTGTTTATACGAGGGATGTGATGACTTGGTGTGGCGATTTGATGACAAAAATTTTACCTACAACCAGAACTGCAGCCCAAAGTCCATTGTTCAGGAGCAAATGTTACAATCCTGAAACCTTACTTGTGCTTTTTAACTGTCTATCTGACTACACATACAAATGAGTTAATCTCACTCTCTCTGTGGAGGTAAAAACCCTTCTCAGTTTGATGCAGCTGACGTTAAATATACACTCATGTGATGAGCATTTAAATTGCAGTAAATGGTAGTTTTCTGCACTGTTAGCTTCAGCTGGCAAATTCTACCCGTGCCGACCGCCAATCACAACATTTTTAGAACGAGAGAGAGAGAGAGAGTGAGAGCGAGAGAGCGAGAGAGCGAGAGAGAGAGAGAGACTTTTGGCTACTCGGACTGAACAAGCATGAATTCGCCTCTCATTCAGAGACCCATCGACTCACTCAGCCACTTGCCCCTGAGACCTGTGAGGAGTTTGGATTAGAAAAATCGAGCTCAGTTAAATACCGCTCAGCAGCGTGCGTGAGGTCCACCGCTGCAAGTCCAAACCCACTACACAAAATGAAGACATGGCCGATGACAACCCAAAGTCAAGCGACAGTTTGTGTGGAGTTTAATGCCGATTCGTGCCTCGCACAGATCACAGAGATGAGTAAGCGGCTGAATAAATGTCACTCTCAGTAAAGCCGATCACAATTTGGATCTCAGAGAGCAGATGCAAATGTGAGGGTCAAACTTGCAAAGGCGGCGTGATAAATCTTCAGGCGACTTTGCTTCAGAGTTCCCATTTGGTGAACTGGTGAATATGCACCGTTATCAAACTACAAACCATCCTGACAGGGCTGACCTTTGAAGGGACGGAGAGAAAGCTATTCCCAGAGCGTCACATCGTACAGTTTTATAGAAGCATTTACTGCACCAAAGTGGCTCCTATAAGGGACGAGTTCAGCAGGCTCTGTCTGGAGGGTGATAGCCCGCTCTGTGCCGAAACGACCTAAGACCGAAACATCATCGTTAAAAGAGTTGGGAGGTAATTCGGGGCAAGTGGGAAGTGGGAAAAGGACACTGTCACAGTTCATACAAGGAAACTATCTATAGATGAGTTTACCAAGAGAGATACACAAATGTATTTTTCATGTTGAAAGGAATTCTCAACAACAACTTCAGTCTTGTGTTGGTTTGTTTTGATGCCTTTTTTATAGAGTATTTGTTGTCATGTGAACTCTTCAAACTCAGAAGTGGGAATGCCCAATTGGTCATTTCTAACAGTCCTCTCAATAAAGCATTGTAGGAGTCAAATCAAACCAAAACCCTCTCAGTGACTTCAGTCATGAGGAAGACGTGACCGACACAAATACATGTACAGGCGACCAAACTCTCATACATTAGAGAGAATCAAGTCAGTGCGTTCCTAACAGCAGCTGGACTAAGTCACTACTTTGAGAAAACACTGATTTGAGTGAAGGATAGCTGGCGTTATGAAGGGACTGCCACTCACTGTCTCCAGTCAGAAAAAAACTTTGCTTCAATGAAGTCCCACGAATGACTTTGTCACACTTGCGAAAAGTCATGCATATTTTACAAGGCACAAACAAGGAAGAACCTCAAAAAGAGTTTTAGTAAAAAAGAAAATAAGAAAAAGAAAAAAAAGGATATCAGTAAATCAGCTGCCTGCCCTTAAATTTCAAGAATAGTTGCCAGATGGGATTCAGCTGTCTGCCGCGATCCCCAGAGTCACGCTTCAAGTGCGTCTAAAAACACCGCAGAAGAGAAATACCGAAAGGAGCTCTGTTCTGGGGGTGGGGCTCTTTTCAGGAGGCAGACTTGTCACTTCCTGTTAGGTGTGTATGAGATTGCAGTTATGTGTGTGTGTGTGTGTGTGGGGGGGGGGGGGTTGCTTGAGACTCTCTCTCTTGCATGTGTGTTGAGCCATGAGGAGCCAAACGGCATCATCCCACTGTCACACCTCCCCACCCAGCACCCAGAGGCAGTCTAGCAGCTTGCCCTTCCCCTCGGCCGCATGTCTGCCATGTCAGTCCTAAGCTGTGGACTCGCTTTGTGCCACGTTTCCAGTCACACACAGTGGTGAGACACGGAGAGACATCACAGAGTCAGGAGTGGAATTTCCTTCATTTAGAGGAGATTACTTTACTTTCAACAAACTCTCTTTAAATTCCTGCAGGAAACTTGGAATGTAGACAGAGGCGCCATCTTCATACCAACAATTCATTCCAGCAGCTTTTCGGGACGAGTAGAAACATTAGAAAATTACAAATAGTTTAATTATCACTACTATTATTATTATTATTATTTTTAGGTTGATAAACTTACAGCAACTGTGGAAGTAAACTAGCTCAAACTGAGGTGAAACAAGGTGAAAGAAGACTTTTTCATCAGCTTACTATTGGCTTCTTTTTTAATCTTTTCTTAGCATTTTGAAAAATGTTCAATATAAGCAGAATAAATGCCTTAAATTGCAAAAAAAACATAATTTAATGCATCCCTGTTCAATTTAAACAGATTTAACATAGGAACTGCTAGAATGTCTGTTTTTACATGTGTGTAAAGATGAATAATTTTGACGTGTTCCATCTATTTTGAAAGAGTCTCTCTTGACTGTGTCAGAACAGTCAGACAGTAAAATGAAGAGTTATTTTCAGGTTACTTTGTTGCAGGAAGTAAAAAGGCGACAGCATCTTCTGTTCGTTACATGTCCATGGGTGTAATGGTTGCTAAGCAACAGCAGCAGTCTCTCCGAGTTGGAGGAGCACAGAGGGAAAGTAAGAGGCAGGCTGAGTGGGTTTTGATTAAAAAAGAATAAATCTTTGATGTTTTTCTTGCTCAGCTTGCCGGAAACACAAGACTCTTCGTTTGCATGACAGATGTGTTTTATTAGCAGGCGAGAACCCCCCGCTGCATCGAACGCAGCCTCACCGAGGCCGTCCGTGTCGGCATGTTGGAAGAGAAACAGGAAAAGTAAAAAGAAGTGGCTGACGGGAGCCTTGAAAGAACAAAATACAACACAATGAAAGAAAAGACCAATCAAATTGACCTTGTTTGAGACAAAGAGACAAAAATATCAGCCTGAATATCAATAAGTCAACCACTCAAATCTACTGAAGAAAACAAAGTGCAAAGACTTCAGTGCAGCCTGCAGCGACTGCGGGCAGCTTGTGACTTCTAACCCAGAACAGAATTCATGTCTAAAACCAAAAATGTGTTAGAAGTGATGGTAGAAGACCTTCAAATGGGTGTAATCTGCTGGGAAATTCAGGAGAGATTGACCTGCCTCTTCTGATCAACATATCCCCTCTGGAACTAACTCAGAGAATACGAACCCCCCCCTCTCTTTAGGGAGGTTCAAGCTATTTTACCAGCAGACGGTAAAAAAACAACAACCTCTAACCAAAGTCTTGAAATAAAACATAACATACATAGCATACATACATAACATACATCCTGCTGTCTATTCTTGTTTAAGGAGAAGGAACACAAATAGATTTACTATATAAAAACCTGTGACACGCAACATACTGTTCATCCAGTGTGAATTTATTTCAAATTTGATTTCTTTTCTTCAAGTCTTTTGGTTTAAGTGCGTTGCACCGACTCCCTTTTTCCTCTGCCATCAATAAAGTTCGTTAATTGTATCTTTTCTTCGATCTGGGCGAGTATCAACCACCGTGAGTGCTGCACCGTATTTGAGCCGAGTGAATCGATGTGCGGCTAAGTGATTCTTTATTCTTTCCAGCGACACTGAGGCAAAATGTTCCTGTAAAGCATCTGATTCCCAGAAAAATGAATTAGAGAAAAAAAATCACAGGATTTTTTGGGGGTTGAGTTGAAAGTGTAAACAAGCATCCACCCACCCACTGTCTGCAGCCCCACCAAGATATCTGACTATTAAAAAAAAGCAACTCAACAGACTTCAAATACTCCAATTGTCATTCGTCCATTTCCAAAAGAAATGTCCAAATTCCCCTTAAAAATAACTCAAAGTGTCTTTTATTGTCCACCTTTTCGACACTGCGCGTCCCCGTTGAGTCGGACTGATGAAATGTTTCCACTGTGACTGAAAGTCTGCCCGCCTTTGAACCATCCGGCCGCTCGCTCTCCTGAATGCTACATAGTTAAGTTCAGTGATTACAGCAGATTGCCATACAATTGCCTGCGTCAGTCAAGCGGAGCGCCATCGACTGTCCTAGATTCACAAACGCTCCCTGGAGTGCCTCTCCCGGGACGCAGGGTGCTACTCGTCTCTCCGACTGCCTCTGTTTAAGAGGTTTATGGGCTGAGAAGTGACAGAAATTCAAGAGTGCAAAACTATTTTCAGCGCTTTTCAACTCGAGCGCTGCCACGACGGGCCGTGTTGGGACCGTCGTTGCACAATCTTGAGGAGGAGTTATTTTCGGCGCGAAATTAACAAGGCGGCCGCGTTGTTTCTGTCTGCCGTCGAAAGCGGGAGAGAAAAGTCGAGGAGGAGCCTCAAAGACGTGTCGGGTAAACCTCTTACGGCGGAAGTTTCAGGACTCGCTGTGAAGCCGCACGCGGAAACCTCAGATCTACACGATGTGAAGCGATTGTGAGCACTCCTCCAGTTCATTCCCTTTTTTTTTTTTAAACCATTACTCTTATAATCAAGATGTAGGTACTATCAGACTATTTTCTCATTGAAAACTAACAGACTGTTGGACATGATCACATTTTGTTCCCCGCACAGCTTTATAACGCTCAGCTTGTTTAATCCAAACTGCAGGTCAAAGTCAGGGCCCAGAGTAGCTGGAGTTAATACCTCTGTGGCTCACCAACCCCTCCATTAAAATAAAGTACTCTCAAACAAATTAATGACTAAAAAATGCAACTGAGCGACATGCTATTGACCAATGAAAAGTGTTTTAATATAGACTAAAAAAGATTTTGCAGCTGGTGTTTACAACTTGTTTTTTTAATTGTGGGGTGTTTTTAACTGCTATGGTTCAGACGGTGTGTTTTGTGATTGGGTCAGTGGAGCTGACAATGGCTTTAACACCGACATATCGTCTGTGACGCAGCTCCAACTCACCGGTGTCAATGGGCTTCATCAGGCGGGCAGGTTCAATCAAACATGACACCAACAGCTGCTGGTGCGCAGACACTGCGCGAGGAAGGCGGCACGCGGCATCAAATGCAACATCACGACCCAGCAGCCCCCCTCCCAGAAAACACCCCGTAGTCTGCGTTACTCACGGTGGGCCTGGCCTCCGTCCTCCGCGGCTGTGAGGCCCCGTTACACTCCTCAGTCCACGTTATTTCCGGTGTCCGCGTGCTCACGAAGCGCGCTCAAGCCGCGCCCACATTACGCAGTTAACGAGCCTTTCGGGGTTTACGCCATGTCATTAGGCGAGGTATGAAACACTAATGAACCACGTGAGATATTTCAATGTAAAAGTAGGAAGTGAAGGTTTAAAGTATTCGTACACTAACAGTGTACTTAAGTGCAGTACTAACTCAGTACTTGACTAATTTGATGAGTGAGGAGAAAATGGATGCATCGTTTGAAAAAATAGGTGAGTTTCAGTGAAACATCCTATAGTCTCTGTGTGTCCCACAGTGTCTTTTGAGAGAAAACATGCACCCAGCTGTACATAGGAATCAGGTTCAGAGTAAAAGAATCACATCTCGACCATAAAAGGGAAAAGCTGCAGACGGACCCCAGCCCCAGGCCCAATGAACAGAGACCCCCGTGCTGCTCCCCTGCAATACACCTGCAGCTCTCCTCCTCTTAATCACAGCCTGGGACTTGAGCGCACCGGGGCCGTATACATTTCAAAGGGAGTATATCACGAGCGAGAGCAGTGCATGGATAGTGAATCGTAAAATGTGGGATCAAACATTGATGAGGGGCTCGTTAATAATTCAGTGGCAGTGTTGAGATCTGTTGGTGTGCATGAGTTAAAAGAGCAGTGGGAGATGCAACGCGGGGCTTTGTAACGTTGGAGCCACTGGTGGAATGTGTGTGTTTGTGTCCCCGTCAGTGCTGCACAAACAGTCGGCTTGTTGAGTGAACACAAATCGACCGACTGCGCAGGTTGTTTCCTCTCATTATGAAATCAGATTTCTTTCTTTTTTTTCCTTTTTCCTTTTTCGAGAAGCTCAAATCCTTTTGTTCTAAGACGGAGAACATCCGCAAAACCTGCCTTTACTTTCAGAAAACAGAACAGAGATTGGCTCCTTTCAGTCCTTTCTTCTGTTGTTTTTTCTTCTAAGGCCACTGGGGGGCACTACAACTCAAACTGATCCTGGATGAACGCTGGGCAACCTAACGTAGCCTCAGTCAGAAGACAGGTTGTCAACATTGATGATTAAACAGGTTGAAGCTTTTTCTTTTGCAAGTTTTGTGTGTCCCACAACGTTGCTCCTCCCCCTTACATGATGCGAGGTGAATTATGCAAATTGCGTGATGATGTCATTTAGTGATTTCGAGAACGGCCAATGGCGACTTTCCCTACAGAGGAGTTGGCAACACTGCATCCAGGACGTACAGTAGTTAAGGGCTGTGATGCACCGCAGGGCTTTGCTCTTCATGCTGACGCTTTACGGGACCCAATGCAGATTTGCTGCTACCACCTCCAATATACAGCAGAACTGGCTTCGCCGGCTCACACTAAATATTTATGTTGAACTCCTCGTGCACCCAGTTTGTGCACCAACATAATCCGTCAGTTTGAAAACACTAGTGTCACTCAGACGTCATCGCCCACAGTTCAACCTCAGCCTGTTGGCGAGAAAGACAAAAAGCATGAAAAAAACTACTCGTTTAAGGACAACGTGTGTAAGAAAATCAGCTCTTTTACGTTTGTTAGACGTGATTCTCTAAACTGGACTCAGAATAAAAAAAAATGGCATCAGAAAGAGATCGTTTGCTGAGGCAGCTTCTGTGCCGCGAACAGCCAGTTGATCACCCGGCCGCCCACCTGCAGTCTGTTCGTCATCCACTTTGAGCACTGCAGAGAGCAAGTGTTCATGTCAGTTTGAACCTGTCATGTTTGGAGGACCGGCGCTGTGAATGGGCGGCGCGGCCTTCACAGTGACCACGTCCCCGCCGGCTCACAGCGCAGTGGAACGATGCGGAGCGAATCGAGCGCTTCTTCATTACAGCGACACCTTTTGTCTGCTCCTTCCTTCTCGGGAGACGAAGAGACAGCGGCGGTCTTGTTTCGCAGACGCGAACGCGTCTCCTCCATTGATCTTCCTCACTTCTCTGTCCTCCCACACTCCAAACCTCATTTATGCACATTGTGCTGAGCGCAGATCTGCACGGTCCTGCGGGGGGACGTGAAATGTTTATTTAATCTCTCTTTCTTTTTCTTTTTTTCTACCCCTCTCCCGTTTGTCCAGTCTGTCTCGTTTCTTTTGTCCTCGCTGACCTATTTCAGCACTTTCAGGTACAGCCGCGGCCCAGCGAGGCTCGCTGATGGGGCTTGGGGGCTTGTTGCCTAGCAACAGGCAGCAAGCCGGCATGTGTGGCGGTGGTGGGTTTATGTAACAGTAGGTTTGATGGTTGAATGTAGGACGCTCAGTGCCACCCTCCCCCCCCCTTATTCCCACCTCCCAAACTACCACTATCACTATCATCACGGCCGTCATGTGGACGCTCTGAGACGGAGGACAGTCAGGGGACAAAAGCTGGAACATTGTTCTGGATGTCAGGATGTGGACGAGAATAGAAAACAAAAAACATCAAGTACAGTGGATTTATGTTGTTTAAAAGATTCTAATTATCCCATCATCATTAACTATTATTATTAACTATCATTTTCTTCAATAGTCAACTTAGTAGATATGAAATTTACAGCCCAGCCTCCGTGGAGTATTAATCAGAGAACAGTGTTGATATTTTGGACAAAGTGCCTCCTTGTTTCTCCCCCCAGAACTTCGCAGCAACGTGCGCTTGACAGTATAATTAAAGTTCTGCTGGTTACTCCTGATCACCAGCACAGACAGATTGTTATCTGGCTGACAAGACACACAGAAGCTGACGCTGATCCCAGCTTACATCAGGCAGGGTCAATCTCTGACAGGTCTCCAGTCCTGGAGAGACAATTACACTCACATCTCTGTTTGTTCTTGGCGCCTCAAAATCAAAGCTGTGCGCAGCATTCAAGGTTGTGTTGACTTTTCCTGCACATATTTTGTGTTGTGTCTTTACTCAATAGTGGCGGGTTGTGTTTGTGTTGCACATTAACATCCTTTTCAAGCGCGTGTGTGTATGTGTGTGTGCGCGCGTGCGTGCGTGCTTGCTTGCGTGCACACGTGTGTGTGTGTGTGCGTGTGTGTGTGTGTGTGTGTGTGTAAGTGACGTGTGAGAGAGCTTCTCTCCTCTTCCTTTGCCTGCAGGCCCAGATGGCAGGCGGCTCTTTGTGGTCAACTGAGTAGCATCACTGGCGAGAGCGAAGTGGTTGCCATGGTGAAAGTGACACGTAATTCACATCCAGTTATTTTTGATTTAAGTACTTGTAACCATCTTTGCCTTCTAATACGATACTGATCCAAACCTAACAGTGACATCTGTGCAGGTATGTTATTGCAGGTGTATTTGTGAAGCGCTCAACATTGCATATGATTGAAGCCCACCTGTGTCTTTGAAATGTACTTCAAGAGGGACTCCAGGTGGTCTCAGATGATGAACTTCTCAGTTTGATGTGTCTCTAAGTTTTAGCTCTGTGAACTGCGCCAGTGAAATAACTCACCCGATATTAACTTTCCATTTAATCTCCCATGTTTACCTTTCAGACATAATGCATCCTGTGATAACTGGTTGGCTTCAGTATGTAATTTTGTGTGTCCCACTAATGTACAGTGGAGCATTTCATCAACCCTTCATGTTTATGGCACCGGCTTCTAAGTGGTTTTGTCACAGTTCGGCTCCCACAACGACATTCAAAGCTCGATGTTTAACTGCTGTTGCTTAAAATTCTCAAACTCGTTGGTAAAACCTTTGAACGCAGCATCCGGGAGCAGATATTAGCTAAAGGCATGGGAGGGGGGGGACGGCTCAGCCCTCAGCCCTGCCTTTGATAACTGACCCCCCCCTTGAGTCCGAAGTCGCCCACTGACAAAACGCATTAGACCCCGTCACATTTGTTCTCGATTGCTGCTGTATAAATAAGCTTTTTTAACCAAGCAGCTCGGTCGCGTTCATGTTACATATGTGCGATTGCTGGGAGACCACCACGATTGGAGGCAGCGGGATTGTCGACCACCGCTGTACAGTAAACTCCCTCCACATGGCAGATCCAACCAATATTTGTGTCTCCATCATTTCTTTTGAAGATACACCGACAGTCAGTCGCACGTAAACACACATGAGAGCGCGCACACGCACACACTCGGCGAATGTACCAATGTCACCATAGCAACTCCATTCTTCATATCGCTCTCTCCCCTGTTGTTTCCTCCTCCTCCATGTCTAACAGAAAATCCATACGAGGGAGGGAAACGGAGGCAACAATCAATTTTCTCCTGAACACGCTGACCAGATGCTCCGAGTCGTTCAGTTTGATTTACTGATTTATTCATCGGAGACGACTCTGTTTTTGGAGCACCTGTTGGAAGCAGGCGACGGGGAGCGGAGGACATTTGGAGCTGTTGAATTGACAGTAAATCAAGTCTATGAATTCATCAGTTTGTGTGTCGACAGCTGATGAATCCCTCTTATCTTCGGCGAGCATTTCTCGGCGGCCCGGGTGAATAAAGCACACCAGTTTATCACACAATGAACTGCCAGCTCTCCTCCAGACATGCTGCAGCATGAAAGGTCATTCGAAATTGGATAAATAGATGTCGAACCGGTCGAGTGTTATTCATCAATCAGGAAGTTGTGCTCAAATATATCAGCAAAGATGAACAAAACTGTAACATTTTCTTTCGTCAGGTTGTTTTAAACCTAATGTTCTCCCACTGATGTGACTTCAAATCCTCCATCTTATCCGTTCACTCACACAGAACTCTAAAATGAAAATCTGATATTAATCTTTACCATAAAACACAAATATTGTCCCCTCGTAGCTTCAAAATAGATCTGAAAGTAAGATGTTGCTCTTTGTTTGAGGTCACATGCTGACCTCTAGTGGTGAAACATCATTTGTGTGCGTAGCTTTAAAG
>JAUESF010000041.1:16379263-16390520 GCA_032274765.1 Malacoctenus tetranemus
TCGGATTCAGAGGATATTTTCCCGATAATATCAGTTCATACAAATCAGCTGAATTTTAAAAGAAAGGATGGAAAAAGCAGACTATCAGACGATTACCATTGTGCTATATAAAGCTGCATCATATTAGGTGAATTGGACCATGGTGACAGGAGTAAACACTCTGTTCAATGCACTCTTTCCCCTCCTGCCTGTTGCTTCTCGCACTAACAGCTTTTCACCGCTGTGAGAGTTACACGCCTCACGCTGCGAGCTGTCATTGTCTCTGCTTTGCCAAACCAGTGGTTGAATTGACCCGAGGAAAATCAATATGCCGCTGGATGACTTCAAATACGACTGCTTTCTACTTTCATGAGGCCACAAAAGACTTTCAATTATGGCCGTCTCCCCCCGTCTCCGACTGACGCCGCGCTGCTGAACTGCGTGATCAAACGTTGCCATAGAGAGACCATGAAAGCCGCAGCACTGATACCAGTTTCCTTTGGGCTGCTGAGTCTGACTGCATCTTGTATAATGTATCAGACGCGTAAATGAAGTGGTTTGTTTCTGCTTTTGCTTTGTATCTGCAGAGGAAACACACTCCCTTATCACTCAGCAGTGAATCCTAACAAGTGTGCTGGTACAGATACAAAGCTGCTGCTGAGTGCTACAGATGTGGGTCTCTGTATTATTGGCCTATAACTCTTCAAAGTACCTCATCACAACTTCTTCCAGCTTTAATTTTAACCTCATTGGAGAAGCCTGAAGGTGGAAAATCCTCCAAAATTGAACACAAACTTGATTTTATTTATGACTGAGTCAGTCCAACAAACCAGTTGGATTTTATGAAAAGATAAACTTTTCTGCAGGACTGGTCTCCCGGGAAACAGGTCGGCTGCTATTTGATCGATTCACAATAAGTTGTGAGATACTAACTGAAAACAACTCCAAAATCTTCATGTATAAACATTTATCCAAGCTTTCCCTCAGCATGAATGTGTAAAGAATTTAATTTGAAGTGGCCATAAATGTGACAAAAAAGAAACCTAGTATGCCTTAAAAAAATGGCCTTAAATACCAGTAGCTGAAGCAGTGAACGGGCATTTTTCAGTATTGACATTTAAGGGTCACCAAGTCGAGTCTCAGTATTTTGCCACCAAGCGTCTCTGAGTGCTCACAGCTCGTATATGATTGGAGAGAACAGGAGGGATCGTGCGAGCCTGGAGGTTTCATCTCTGTCCTGTAATCACACTGAGGCCTCTGGCACCACTCGGTGGCTTGTTGCAGAAAATTGTGACTGCAGGGGGCATGACCTTGAATTTTCTGTGGTAAGATGGAAGTTTCTCCACAGACTTCTGGCGTTACTGTGATTATGGCTCCAAGTTGGAGAAATCTGCCGCACTCTGGGCTGCGTCTGCTCGGGGACGAGCCGGCAGAAGACGAGCTGGTTCCCCCAGCTGTCTCGCCGAGTGCTGTCAAGGCCGATTGAGACAAACTGCAGCAGATTGTCGCGTTGACGACTCGTTATTCTTCTGCTCCTGTGGTGTGTTGGTAGCATCTATCGCAGGCACCGCACGACCACTACTACTGCTCTAAAACCAGGAACTCTTTCTCATCGATGAATCACACAATCGGGATTGAGTGTTATTACAAAATAAATTCATGTAAACCAGAAAATGCCTGATCAGTGCCAGCATCAATCAACATGAACATTGAGATCTTTATTCCTAAATCACCAAGAGTCACGAGAGGTAATGAAGGTTCATTTCTACTGAAATGAATTAAATTCTCATAATGGATGCAGATTCATTACATGTGAGCAAATATGTGATTTAACCACCAACCGCTGCAGCTCCTCCGGTGGTCGGAGCGTCGCTCAGCTTTGATAAAATGACGTTTTCTGCTTTCACACCATAAACACTTCTCTTCTTCTGACATATTTACTTTCGCCGCTAGTGCTCATGAGAGGGTTGCATAGCAACAAGGATGATGATAACTTCCTGCGATGTCCTAATTTCATTTGTTTTTATCGATGTCATGTATGAAATGAAAAAAAGATGAAGAACCTCAAGGAAACGAATAGTCACCAGGGTCTGGATTCGAACAAGGAACCAGTTATTCAGAGCACAGATTCCCATTTTTGTCAGCTTGCTAACCACCTGGCAGTCAGAGCTCCTCTCATCTTAAATGTGATTTTATATTGTAATTCAGATTCAGGAATTACATGCATCAGCTCAAACGGCATTCAAACTGATGCCTGCTTAAGCTTATCTCTGATAAAGGTTTCAATTACACTGAATGTCTGATTATGAAACTGTTGCAGACAAGCAAAGAAAAAAATACGATGAAAGAAGTTTTTTTGTGAACACACGATTAACAGCTTGCTATGAAACTTAACTATTGAAGCTTTGGTACATTAACACCACCCATATCAATCTCAATTCATACAAATCCAGATCTGTTTTCTTCTGGCTTTTATGTAAAGAAAGTGATTGTAACATCCTCACGTTTTGTATCAGAACACCAAGTAACCTCCTCAAGTATAATCTGAAAGACTGCTGCAGCAGCAGCGGGCTGCGGCCTTCTTACCTGCTGGCCGTGGTAAAACACAGCGAGGAGGAACATGGCCATCAGGAGCAGAGACGTCTCTTTGGTTCCCAGGAAGTTTCTGCAGAAGCAAGAAAAGAGGAAGCTGCTGAATGTGACTCTTCCTCGTTTACTGATCTTTCGGATTACTTTCCTTTCTGAAGCAGAGATGTACCGACAGTTATGTTTCTCTACATTTTTACATTTGTTTAAAAAAATGAATTCTTTTGAGACCTTGAAGTCCAAATGAATGGTCACATTTATTTAACCAGAGATCATGACTGAAAGCTGTGAAGGTGTTACGTAATAAAACAAAACGGACTGATTTACTGATTTGAGCCAAACGAGCAGCATGACGTGAGCTATAAACTTCTTCAGTTTCAGCTCTTTCTCTGGAGGCCTTTCCAGGCTGACCTTTAATCTCGAACCCCAGAAGGGACCCGAGAAATGAATCTGGGCTCCCTGTGGAGATCTTCTATATGGAAAACCTCTGCTCCCAGACCGCCGCCGCCTCCTCCTCCTGTTTTTTCTAATGGCTATTTCATGCCCTGCTGCAATGTCCTTCTAAAGGTCGCGTATGATCAGAGAGAAATCGTCCCCACCCTGAGATGAGAACCTCCACTTTGGCAACATTTGTGTTAAGAAAAAAGGTCAGAGTGGCTGCTTCACTTGACTTTAAGGAGCTGAAAGTGATGAAACTGGAACAGCATGAATTTCAGGATGGAGACTCAGCTAAAAAGGCATTTACGTACCCGTATTGCCTGCGTGTATGTTATCTGTAATTAGCTGGTTTTAATTATTTCTCAATCTCAGCACTGATGGAACAATCGTTCAGGATCTGATCACAGGACTGACTTCAAACCATTTTGTCCACAAAGAGTCTCTGATCGTTGGCTCCTGAGTGGCTGCTCCGAGATGATTACGTCGACGGCATTAAACATTTAGCAGATGGACTGAAAGGTATCAAGCACTTGATGAACCAGTCCAGTCAAAGCACTCACTGGGTGTTTTGATGGACTGTGTCGTATCGAACAAACAGCGAGCTGTAGAAAGCTTCAGTCAGCAGAGAGTAGATGGCGATCATCACCAGCAGCACGGCCAGCTTCAACACGGAGTTCAGCCGCAGGAACACGGCACACGTCACCATCGCCAGGACCCCTGTGAAGACGAAGTACTGGGAGGGGCGGAGAGGCGGCGTTAACTTCATCGGCTCCGCCCCAAAGTTTAGATTCTCACCAAAAGTTTCTAAACATCCACATCACCGAATTGTGATATTAAACGAGAAAGATGACAGGATGAACATGCGAAGCAGTTGGCACACGAACGGAAGTAGCTGAGCTCACGTCTCCTGATTAATACGCCGGAAAAACACGTCGTTCATCGCCCACCATGAAAGTCACTGTCCTCCTCCTGCTGGACCTCCCCTCTCACCTTTCAAACTCGTGACCACATTTCCAGATGGTCAATAGTTCAGCTGCAACAGAAGCAACAGCCATGACGTCACTCTGACATCATGAGCACCTCCACTCGTTTTTACAGCTTTTATAACTTGGAGCAGTAATAAAATGACCTTTCGAGTTGCTGCAGTGTCCTTTTATTACCTGCACTGAAGGCGTCCGAGTTGGACCAAGTATTTTCTTGCTCTGTCTAATCTAATATTCCGGTCTGGTTTTGTTCCAGCGACAAAAAAAATGAATAACTCTTCTTTATGGATCTAAAAACAGCTCCTTATTTGGAACACACAAGCCTTTTCTGACCCCGGGGAGGAAATAAGTTTATGATGTATACATGCAACAATTCATGACTCAACCCAGGCTTGGAGCTATAAAAATGTGGCTCTCTTATTGCAGCCATCAATCAGCAGCATATTGTGTGAGCGAAATAACATAATGGATATTTTCTTCACGACTTTCTGATGGCTCCATCAGTCGCTGTTGTCTGAGGCGAAACCTCCCTCTGGGTGCGAGCAGATGTCGAGGATGTTTAATTCATCATTTTTTCGCTGTCATAGAAGTGGGGAAGGAAAAAAAACCAACAAAACAAAACAGATGGACCCAAGTGGAAAAAAAGAAAAGAAATTCAGACACCTCATTTAGTCCATACCTCTGGGTAGTAGCAGATGTCGGGGATGGAGGCCGACTCGTTGTACGTCTGGTTCCTGAAGGTGGTGGTGGTGGACTTGTCGAAGTCGCACCACAGCTGTGAGAGACCAACAGGGGGGATTATTGCTGTTGTACAGTATTAAACTGATGCTGGATCAGCAGAGAAAAGCACCGCAAATCCCCTTTGACACAACTTTTTTCATCAAGCCTTCAATCTCTCAAGATGTTTCAGTCGGAACATTTCGGCGGATTTGTGAGCGAACGTGGTGCAGCGCGCTGCACTTCTGACCACATCAGCTGATCTGCAGTTGGAGGATTTAGTCATCAATGATATCAACTGCTGCTGAAGGAGTGAGTGCCTCCAAATGTACGTGTACATCAAAAAAAAACAAAACAAGTAGAACCACCACATCAGTATCAACACAGAATCCCGTTCACATGTCAACAATAGATCAGAAACAGTTGATTGGACGATGGATTTTTGGCTCTTCATGAGCCACACGGACGCGTTTCATCTTTATTGAAGTTACTAAAATGAAAGCATGATTTCCAATAAAAAAAAGTCTTCAACTGCACCATTTTCTTTTGTTTGAGTACAGAGAAGTACAACTACACTTCGAGGTAAAATTATCTTGAAATCAGTCGAAAGAAGCGAAATTTCCATCGTTGCCATGCCGATGTGCAGTCAGTGACACACGGCTGCCTACGTTTTAGTACTGGGTAATTTACTGAAGATTTTTTTTCCATCCTTTATCTCGCCATTTATTTTGTGAGAAACTCCGGCCCCGGGGCCGTGGAGTCTGCCTGATGTGATGCAATGAAAGCCGCAACACAAGAAGCTCATTATCAGCTTGGTTTATGTGCTTCAGTCGTTTCATGATTCTGTGGGTTAAGATGAGAACAGAGTTGCAATATTGGGTGAGCTGGGGTCGATGACTTCACGCTCTCAGACTTCAAAACATACAACTTCTGGAGAAATATCAAAGTCGGGATGAAGGCTGTAATTTCACCAAAGTCCCCATTATGTCAAATGTTGTAATTTACACAAAATACACCAAATCTGCACATCTTTCATTGCAAACATGTGCTTTTCTGCTTTATTTCCAGATCTTATGAAGTGGTTGTTATATTTTTTCCACTAAAATTGATACTTGAAGCATTTCCTTTCAGCACAACTAGTAGTCTGAGGATGTCTGATAATACTGTCCTCTTTAATGATTGTCTCAAAAATAAAACTATGCATCATGATAGGGTCTGTGTGTGTATTATAGCCTCATTTATCTTGTTCTGCTTTGCCTTGGAGCTTCATTGTTGCCCAAAAACTAATAAAAACACAGTAGAGTCACACTAATGCACTCAGTGACAGCTTTGTTTGTTACCAGAAACAAACGCTGCCTGCAATGCACACAGGTGGGAGAGCAACAATTTTTTTTGTCCACCATTGAAAAACTAACCCCCGTTCAGTGTCTGTTGAGGTGATTTAATCAAGAGTTGCATTCATGATGTTTACAATGGAAAATAGTTCAATAATTTGAATCTTCATCTGAAAATTTTGCAAAAAAAGAAGCTTTTTTGTTATGTCACACATGAACTCATGACAGAGGCGGATCATGGTTCAGCTGCATCATGACTTACACTTTGCCTGAAAGTAAAACGGGGAAATTTACTCACTATATTGATCATGGCTGCAAGGAAATTGATGAGAATGGAGACAAAGATGATGACGTTTCGTGCTGCATAGGTCTCATTGATCCAACAGCAGGCTTTGCGCAGGACCAGAGGCAGACACTTGTAGTCCTCCGCTGTGGTAACCAGGACCAGGCAGGAGTGGAGGACGATGAGGACAGAGAACTGTATCACCATGGTGACCATTCTGCAAAATAAGAAGTAAATGTACTCTCAGGAGCACTGACATGGCTCTTCTACTCTTGAAGAGACCATTTCCAGCAGGAGGGGATGTTTAAACAAAATAAAGGTGAATCTTCAGAGCAAGACTGCAGTGGTGTTTACAAACAAACTGCTGATTGCTTTTATTTTGAAGACCTTTGGTTTACTCCATGGGTGAAAGTTTCTGCCTTTCGTCAGTATGTGGCATCGTTATCCACAGCCTGTCTGAGGTCATTTATTCTGGCTCCAGGAGATCATTGAAAAACAGTGTAAATGAACAGTAAATATTTGTGTTTCCTGAAATTTAATCAAGCAGGATGTGACTGGAGATTTTCTGGCACTTTGCGCATCTTCTTCACAATTTGTTCAAGCCTGTAAAGACTCACAGCTCTCGGGTCACCTCGTCGGTTTGCTTACCTGGCAGAGGGGAGGAGGTTTTGGATGGTTGTAATGAAGATGAGCACGATGAAGGCGCACACCAGGTTGGACTTGAAGACCTCGTCCCTCATCTGTGAGTACTGCACCGCAAAAACGGGAAAGAAGAAGAGAAAGAAGCAGGAGTGTGGGGGGGAGGGGGGACGGAGAGACAAGTGTTCAGACGAGTGGAGGAGAGCTCAACACATCCAAAATGCACTGATCAAACACACCAACGCACTGCAACGGACGCATGCAACGGTTCAACCACAAGCGTTAGAGAGAGACAGGAGCCGGTGGGTTAGCTGTGGGGTCCTGGGGAAGGTGCGAAGCTGGCAAGCACAATGCTAGCTGTTAGCGGGAAGCTGAGTCAGAGACACAAACGGAGAGCGCTGCGTCGAAGTAAGAAAACACTGGAGCTGCACTCAGATGGGAGACGGCCTCTGAAGAACTGAGCTGAGAAACTTTAGGATTGTACGCGTGGACACTTTATGAACGACTCCGAATCAGTGAAGAACTTTAAAAGCATAAAGTAGCAATTCAATGTTGTGCTTGGGAGGCTTGAAATTTTATGGACAATATTATTTTGCTTGGTTCAGATTTTTTTCATCCTATTTGCAAAGAAAAGGGAATATTTCACAGATTGTAACAGTGTTATAATGCATCAGCTCGTTTCGAGTCCTTTCAGTATAAACATCTAGTCCAAACTTTGTGAATGTTTGTGAAAAATGTAAGGATTTCAATTTAAATTGCCAATAATTACCAATAATTTCTGTACACAATGACACTTTTTTCTTCTTGTAAATTATCTCCTTGTGCTTTTTATTTTTTCCATTGACATCTAACTGACTTCTGAGGGGGGAAACTCTGTGGTGTTTGAGAGTGTGGGCATTAGCGTTTCCTGATGAGTGCTGATGCAAGACTCAACAGTGAGTCACCCGTCTGGGCGAGCGGCCTGACTCATCTCAGTTTCAGACTTTTCTCCCCTATGACCCCCGCTGCCCCGTCCTCGCTCTGTCTCTTTCTCAAAGGGTGCTGGGAAATTAGCAAGAGGATGCTTCACGTTTTGTCACAACTTCAACAAAGAGATGAAGAAAAGATGAGGAAGGCCAAAAGCAAAATCACTGCACATTGACTGACTGAGGAGGGAAATCTACAAAAATACCAAGAAAAAGAGAGAAAAAAACCCCAAAGTCTTTGAAAAGTTTCAGGATGGCGGGGGGGGATTTGGGAGGAAACACGAAGGTGAAGGAGAGAATGAAAAAGACCAACTGAAAGGTCGAAGGTGAGCTTAGTCATGGAGCAAAAACAAAAAAAGCTGCAGGAGTGCACTGCATTCAGCAATGGTGTGACTTACTCAAATTAGGACTCAAACAGTTGTGTTAGTTCAATCTAATCGACATTTAGCTGCCAACATCTTCTTTGTGATGTCTGAAAAAAATCATAATCTCCAGCTTGTAGTAAACTGACTTATTCTTTTTTATGTGTTCAGGGTCATTTCAGAGGATTTAGCCTGAATAAACGATGCTCACTCATCCTTTCGTATTCTTTCACAACAGGAAGTTATTGACCAATAAAAAATAGATTCCTTTCAAATTAAACTTGAATAGCTTCATTTTAACTCAGATTTCAACATAATCACAACTATCTTATCTTGTAGTACCGTGATAACCAGAACCAAAAATAAAGTCGAATGACATTATGTGGGAGGAAACAGAGTGAATGCAGTGCGCTCCCATTAAAAAAGGGAAAAAGAAAGGAAAGTTGAACGTGTCAACTTTGTTCCACAAGACTGTAAAAGGGAAACAGGTCCATGGACAGTTGGTCATGAGTAAACTGAAGGGCTGAGCGCGGTTCAGCAAAACAAGTCAGCATTGCAGCACTCTGCCAGAGAGCAACATTTAAACTAAGTTCAGTTATCTTTAACAATCAAACATGAGTCAGAGTTAGAAAGGTGGATTTTTTTTTTCCAAATCTTGTATCATTCCCAAAGCTTTTTGATTTTGCTGGTCATACATGTTAGTTTAGAGTCTGAAGTGTGTCACTAGCTTTACACACACACATCCTGTGTACATCGATGGCATCTTGTGTTAAACGCTGCATTTGTCATCCTTCAAAGTTGTCAAAACCCCGACGAAACTCTGGATCCAAGTCGTTTCAGAAATGACAGTAAATGTTCTGCCTCCGGTGAAAAGTCACTTTTCCAGAAAAATGTGTTGAATTAAATCACTGATTTTATTGGGGATTCTTTTATCTTTTGGAAAAGAAATTACAAACTGAATGGAAAAAAAAATAAACTTTCAATGATTGTAGTTTTTGTTAGAATCGTGTCAAATTTTTCAAAATGAAAAGACAAATTGTGTCCCCTATACCTGCAGTGACACATCTCAGACTCTGTATGTACACAACAAACAGCCCCTCAAAAGCCCTTTTGAACAATTGTCCTGTGATTCATTTCCTTAATGAAACCAATGAAGTTGGCCTGGTGACTCATGTAAATAAAGAAAAACAACCGATCTGTGTAACTCAAGTGCCTTTAGCTTACTCATGATTGGACAAGAAAAAAAATTGTTGGTCATTGATTTGCTTCTGAAAATCTTCATCTTAGGATAGATATGAGGAGGGAGAGAGAAAAGGAAAATAAACAGTTATCTGTCTAAAACCCCAGCTACCTTCTCTTCCAGGCTGGAGTCTTTAAACATCAGTGAGAAAGGCTTGATATGCTCTCTTCTCAACTTATCGCCACTCCGTAAGTCGATGGCGCTCTCTATTCGCTTGTTAATTTCCTCAGGACCAGAGTGGACATGCAAAGCTTGTGCGAGATGGTTTGGAAGCAGATTTATCGAATTTCTCGTTAGGGCAGCCAGAGTCTAGAGGGAAAGCACATGCACATAGAATGAACCTGCTTGTCCCCCTTTTTTTTGTTTCATTCAAGATACAAATGAAAAAAAAAGAACAGACACACAGTTACGTTCATTACATACACGAAAGAAAAAAAATCAAGGAAAAAGGAAGAAAATAAAGGGAAGATCAAAATGCAACATTCGCCGTCGGACGGACAGCTCAGAGCAAGTCATGCCTCTCTCATTCATTCTCGCAGCATGTTCACATTGCACTGATGTTAGTGGTGACAAAGCTTGAAATTATGCACACATTATAACAGCACTGTAATTTATGTGCACGGAAAAAGGGCTCGTGATGGAAACACACACACAAAAAGGATGGATTGAAAAGATATGACAGAGCATGAAACGAGGGAAGAGAGAATGTCGCGGCACGATGTACAGAACTCGTTGCACTCCGTCACGGTGACCTTGAAAATACTCCTGAAACAAACTTTAACTGCACGACAGCCTCGATTAATGCGGCCGCGCAACACATTAACGAGTGCTGTTGTCAAAGGCAAATCGAGTGGCGCAGGCTCCTTTCTTTACAAGACGCTCCTCAGGTTTTAATTTACCACTTCACCACTTCTCGCTTCTCTCAGCCACCGTTCAACAAAGAAACGTACCGAAGGTCGTGACCTCCCTAAAACCTCATTTTTTAACAATTGTAAGCCTCCCCCCCGTTCCTCAGAATGCAAACACATATCTGCAGAGTTCTGCTGGCAACAGGAAACATTGTGACACTAAATAACTCAAAACTGAAGTTATTGAGGAAAAAAAGTACAATTGTACATAGTCGCATTCAATTCTACAGTTAAGGACTCAAAACTCTTTCACACTGCCTGAATTATTGTACTGTGAAAACCTGCGCCAAGGTCGGGGGAGCAGTTTTTATTATTGTCAGTAAACAAGCCGCGCTCCTATCAGAAGTTCTACTGGAAAGATTGTGAACAAGTGTTAGAAGACTGCAGGTAAACGAGTCGAAAGCAGACTTTAACACAACCTCACGCATTTATCGATCGCTAACGAAGGGAAATCGCATGTGAAGAAGTTCAGCAGAGTCGCAGAAAGAAACGAGGCAGTGGATTAGAGATGCTCATGAAGGCCATCTGACTTGTTCCCGCATAAAGGCTACGGTGATTTTTATGATCTAAATTTACCAACTGACACATGACCACCCCATTCTTCTTCCAAATATTATAGAAGGAAATATAATCCAAGAAAAGAAACAAATCTTTCAGTGTTTTGTCAATTTTTTTCTCTTCATTTCATCACCAAAAATGCGATCTGCAACTGAAAACTGAGCAGCAGAAAAAATATCTCTCTGTATAAATGTACACACACACACACACACACACACACACACACACACACACACACACACACACACACACACACACACACACA
>JAUESF010000041.1:16390620-16406099 GCA_032274765.1 Malacoctenus tetranemus
ACACACACACACACACACACACACACACACACACACACACACACACACACACACACACACACATACACACACATATATATATAATTCGAATTATGAGTCTTTCTTCAGCCTGAAATGGAAAAAATGTGCTGCAGTTTCAAGTCGATCTGAGCTTCTGTCCGTCCGGCAGAAGACGTCACAGTCATTGCGGAGAAGCACTTGAGGTTAAAAGTGAAAAGAGCCATATGTTGGAATCAGAGTCATTTTCTCACAGCCATTGATATTAGCTCCGCACCATTACCGGTGAGTCAAAGTAACTGCATTGCAACTTCGACCAAATTACCCTTTGGAGTGCCTGCGACCTATAGAGCCAGCAGCCATTAAATTGCTGAAGAGAGCGCCGTGTAATGACGGAGATGTGGAGAAATTCAATGTAATTCCAACCAACTTCAGCCAATTGAGTGTCTCACCTCCTCCCGCTTAACACATCACATCCATCACCCTCAGATACATCATTAAAAATTCATTTTTAGTCTGAATGAATTGATGCTCACCGACTAATCTTGATTGCTAAGTTGTTTTTTTTTTCTCATCCTTTTTTCCTCTGACACATCAAGCAAATTTCTTTTACAATCACTAGCTTCACTACATGTGAACATAAGTCTAATCAGAGCTTCTTAGAGGTTATAAATGATCATAATTTGAAGGGTGATCATGCAACCCAGTGGTAGAATGACGATAATGACGAATTATCCAGCAGTGAAAAGAGATTCTGTGGCCGTGAGATCAGAGAAAAACATCATTATAAAAACACAAACACTGAAACTGAGTTGTTTCAACTTCACAGAAAACATTTGAGGATCCGTTTTATATGAACATAAAGTCGAGTCGACATTTGTTTTGACAGACAACTCAAAGGTGAACACAACAAATTTAAATGAATTCACAACTAAATAATACATACAAACAGGTGACACCCGGTCTGCCTGTTAAACAGTGTCTGGATGTGGACTGAACCATTTTTACACACAGTGACGATCGGGGAGACAATGAGCTGAACTGAACCTGAACTCGAACCCAGCAAAAACCTCGCTCGCATATAAATGCAAACACGTGACCTGCGTGTCAAGTGATTAACATATCATCAGCAGCCGCCGCGGATACACAAGCACCGTTTTAATGAAGACAATCATCTGGTATTTTGTGCACCCACGGAGCATCAGACTCCGGTAAATGTAAGAGTTCCCGGGCTAAGTTCTGGTGATGGCATATGAACCTTAATATCGGTTTATTTAAGAGCAACCTCAGCGCACTTCCTGAGAGAACACGGTGACATTTATGTCCAGAAAGCAGCACGGCTGATGTAGCAGTTTAATTAGACACCTGCAATATTCACCGGATTCACTTGAGGTCAGTTCACTTTTTAAAGTTCACACGGAGGGGCTGGAAGCAAACGCTGCTCCCAGACACTAAATCAGACAATGAACCCACATTAGCCAACAGTCAAGCACTTCTTAGTCGATCAAGCCCAACTTGTGTTCGTTAAGACACACATATCTTTAATTCTTCCTCATTAACAACAGAACCTGGCTGCGATTAATTAATGCTTCTTTGGGAAGCAGTTCATTTATATATGAAGCTGATGGTAAAGTCTTGGCTTTGGGCAACCGGTTTGATATTCAGTTCAGGTCGATGAACAAACACGGCTGAGTTTACATCATAATAAATCAGGTCAAGTCGTGCTTACAGGAACCACACATTATTTACTCTTTCGCTGATAGCCAAGAGAAAAAGAACGCTGCCCTCGAATCTGCGGGTCAAATGTAAAGCTTGAGCCTGGAGACGCTTAGCTTAGCATAAAATGCTGGAAGGAAAACTGGGCTGCCATGAATCAGTTTGAAAACATTAGTGGCTTCTTCAGTGATGAACTTTATATTGAAATTCTCTGAAACATTAGCTTTTAAAGAAACATGATATTGTATATATCTTTGTATATTTTCACATTTTATTCATTATTTATTCTTTAAGATATTCGCTCACATTTGCTGCATAAAAACAATCTAAGTTTATGACATCAACATGTGAGCTTTAACTGTTCCTTCTCATTCATGCTTCTGAATCTTCTGTCTGAAGCTCTTTCTGATTGAAACTTGAACTTCAAGTCAAACACACAAACAGTTCGGTGCTCTAAAGAGGGATTCAGGACTTCATACACCACTTCCTAACCTCAGTAAGATACTCGCTCTCATCTGACAACTTGCAACACAGAGACTCGGAGGAGGGAGCGCCATGAGCTGTGCTGTCGTGATTGTTTCTGGCGTGCGCGTCCCCGGAGGAAGCACACAGCCTAAAGGGCACCGCCTCCATCTCTGGCATTTCTTTCTACTGGCTACAACAATGTGCAGCAGTGCTTGGCTGTATGGGGGGGCAGTGGTATGGGGTTACATATAAGATACATATTAATAACAGAACACATTCAACTGTTGGAAATGCCAACAAGTAATGCCAGGAAAAGGGCAAGTGGAGGTGGGGGGTGGGGGTGCTAAGATCTGACAGCATAAGCACATACAGTTATGTCAACAGGAGTTTTGTGCATAGATGACTGCGGGTGTGACGGATTAACTGGCGTGTTTGAACCAGAAAGTATAATTCACTGCAACATTTTTTTGTTTGGCCATGGTGCTTTTCGCAGGATTTCAACCGAGCGGTTATGTAAGACACAGAAAGGCTTGGGGGTAAAACAAGGAGCAACATTGTGTTTTCACATGAGGAACACCGAGTTATTGGAGCTACCAACACAGACTTTCAAAATGTAGCTGTCTGGTTTGCCAAACCGGCGTCAGGACCCCTTGGGCAGGATGCCAGAGTAACCAAAAATATAACTGGAATAAGACAACACACAGGACTGCACCGTGCTTTTATTTTGAAGGTTTCTGCTTTGAAAATGACTTGGGACCAACAGCAGCAACCTCAGAAGGGACCTCAACTTATCTGGCAGCATGCACTAAAGGTCAGTATGAGGCAGCGGACCTTCTCTTCATCATAACGGTGTTGTTTGAGTCTTTGTAGTGTTCTGAAGAATTACCTGGACTGACCTTTAGTTAACTGCAGCTGCATTACGTACAGCATTGCTGTTAACACTGCAGCTCTGATGCAAAAATATCAAATTATGAGCTTCCTTCTTGATCATCGCTTCATGTTAAATCGCTCACCTACAATGCTGCTCAAATCTAAACATCAGGCCATAAAGTAGGTTGAAGCCATCTTTTTCTAACTAACTGTTTTCAGAAAAAAACTGACGTGAAAAATGAAAACGAACCGAGCTCTCTTTGGTTGGAACTTACAGTGTGGGAACACTGAGTAACTGGGTCTCGCAAGAAAACACACAACCTCCTTGGAGGTGAAGGCGCTGTGACAGAGCTGTGCATCATGGGAGCCAGCAGGTACACAGTGATGCATGAAAGAGGTAAAGACAGAGCCATTCAGCCAGCACAGACTGCCCGCGGAGGGCTGCCAGGGTGAACTCGGGGCTGCGACACTCAGGTGAGCTTCTCCCGATGATTCGTTTGGCTTCCATGAAAACAATCAGTCCAAAAGTTAAAGGATGGTTTCAAAAATCAGTGTGAAGGACAGGGTATGATTCCGCTGATCCAGTGTTCATCCTCATGACAGAAAAAAGGGGCCTGAAACTGAGTGTTGGGCACATCAGCACAGAGCTGTGAGCAGTGTGCTGGAGCTTCATGTTGAACAGAGACAGGGGAATAAATATCTCATGTTGTTTCTTTTTTCCAACTGTATTTAAGCTGTTTTTTAAAGTGTTGTGCAAGACACTGATCCCCAAGTTACTCCCAATCATGTGTGAGCATGTTGCCTGGCAGCTTTGGTGTGTGACGAATGGGTGCATGTGAGTGTTTGTGCAAAAGTGTGTAGAGATTGCTTAATCAACACATTGGGCTTCATGAAGAAAGTCGATTTATCACACGTCTTCAACCAAACAGTTGGAGTTATTGTAAGTTTACAGTCGGGATCTCTTATTGTGGTTGCTGTGACTTCACTGGTAACCATGAAAATGAACTGGAGAGCTGACTTTGGATCTGAATCCAGGGTTTCATCATCTTGTCATAATATTATCCTGACCTACATGTAAACATCGTATTACTGTCATTCAGGCGAGGTCAGCTGCAGTTTAAATGACACAGTAGCTCTCGGATTAGACAGCAGTGAACGAAACAGAATACCTTCTGTCACACTTTTGCTTAATCAAAAGCAATCAAACATGCACACACCATCTCCTCCTCATCTCTAACCTACTCCTCATCCTTTGTGGTTTTTTTGGTCTGAATAATATTGTGTGTTGTCCTCAATTCAATGCTGCTGAAAACTGAATCAGACCAACAGGAAGGGCGTGAGGAGACCCTGACAAAAACCAAACAAAACAAAAAAACAACAATGAAGTGAGAAAACTTCATCTCCAAGCGGAGTCAAGTGACAACATCAAAGCTGCTTCACAACTCCTCCGAGAAGCCTTTGATATGTAAAGAGGCTCTTTTTGAGATGACTGTCCTGACAGGCTCTCATTGTGCCAGAGACAAAGAAGTGGAATTTTTCAGAAACAACATTCTCGGCAGTCCAAACGCACCGTCGACATCAAACACTCTAAGCTCCCGACAGGACCGCCGGGGAGGAGGAGGAGCTGCACACACCCTCGTACATACACAAGGGACTACGACAGGCTCAGTCCTCTCTTGATGGCTTCTTGCAGCCGCGAGCTGAGTGGGGAAAAACATTTCCGAATCTACACGAAGGCGTCACGTTTTTGATGTGTCACCTCATCTTTGAAACAAACTGCAGGGATTTAATAATAATTAGTGAGACTAAGAACCCAGTTCTGTCGTCGATTTCAGACACATTTAAAGCACGTTATGAGAGTGTAATGTAAATAGCTGAAGTAGCTCTTCCCACATTGTTCTAAAATGACTGGATTTAATAGATAAACGCATCAACCTTAATGCACGTAGATTTGTCTTCAAACTGTTAATGTTATGAGGTGAGTGTGTGACTCCATACAACTGAACCATGCAGCAGTAAGACACACAAAGCTCCTAATTGCTACATGAGCCAATACAAATGGAAAATTACACACCAGCACTAATTGCCGAACGTTCGGCGATTTCTCTCTTTTCCAGATCTTAATGACGCCTCTCACAGCTCCAGCCAGACCTGCCAAAGTTTCTGACACCAAACACAAAACTAATTGAGCTCGTTTCTCTGGATGAGATGCGGCGACACTGAACAGCTGGAGGCAGCGGCAGCAGGATGTGGGGAGGGAGCGACACTGACCCCCACAAACGGTGGCGTGTTGTTGGCGCTGGGTGTCGGCCAGCCCACCACCTCAAAACCAATCTGAGGATGCAAATGCAGCCTGAATAAGCAGCTTTCATCCCCCTCCAGTCTGAGCCTTCATGCACGATGACACGTGTTTGATTGTCGGGGGGATCGGGCGCCTCGATAGATGACTTTGTGAATGAAACGTGGCTGCGCCGACTTCAGACCAGGATTTTTCTAGAATGAAGCAAAGGAAGGTGAAAGAATAAATCTACTGAGCGGGTGTATTGAGAAATTCAAACCCTGATCCATAGTGAACAGAATTACAGAGGAAGGTGTGTTTGTATATGTAAAAAATGTAGATTGGTCCTGGGAGTATGTCACAGCTGTCTCATATTATTGAGCTATGCCTCAAATTTGAATAGAACTAAAGCCTATTCTGGGCAAACCAATATTGAGGAATTTTGAATATAAATGAAAAATATAAATTCACCTTATATTGAAGAGTAATGCTGCACTAAAAAAGCTCATGAATCGGAAGAAAACACCTTATGAATACAGATCAGCCTCTGAAAGGAAGCACATAGGAGAAGCTTCTCATTGAAACATTGCAAAGTTAAAACAGCTACTAAAAATATTTCAAAATCCAAAAGTCATCAGTTGAAAAAAAAAATAACAAAGTAGATTTTACTTATTTTAAGTGAAAAATGTCTTTGTTCTAAAGGAGCAGTTTCCTGTTTATCGCAGAGTTTATTTGCATTCGCTCCAGAATAAACTTTCATTTGCTTCTGTAGCTGAACTTTTGCCTAATTCATCTAAAAAGTCCTGCACAAGCTGCTTCGTGCTTGGATCTCGTAACGCAAAAACGGCTCGAGTGAGAATTCAGCTGCATCCGAACGGTCCGTCCGGCGTGTCGACTTAATGCCGCGTGCTGCAGGCGAGTGCAGATGAATGGAGACAAAATGGGGGTGTTTAAATGGCCCGAACAATCAGAAGCTCGTCATTCTCGCAAACAGGCGGGCTGACAGCACGCAGAGACGCGTTACCACGGTAACACATTTCTTTGCCGAAAGCCGTCCACTCACTCCCAGTAAAAAAAAAAGGAAAAAGAAAAAGAGAGAGACAGAGAGAGAAAAATGACCAACAAACAGGCGAGAAGATCCCATGCACTGTGAAAAACGCCCATCTTGTGAGACGTCTTCACCCTGAGTTGAGGCTTTAAAGTGTTACTTTTACTAACGGGGCATCTCGCTGGTTTGCCTCTGTGGAGGCAGTTTCCCAAACAGTTACAACATCCCAGTAAGAGCATGAAGATCGCTTTGCCCCTCCGCTGCTGCTTTTCATTAACACTTTTAAAAATAACAGTTTAATCCTCATCTGCAGGAGGAGTTTGCTGTTAAGATGGACATTTCCTCACAGTGGGATAAAGTGCAAAATAAACGAGGTGCGAGCACAGGCGGGACTTACATTCTGCTTCCCCACGATGTTGTCGAACGGGAGCTCGGGGCTCCAGGAGGCCTCGTTGAAGGTGGTGCTGCTGGCCCGCCGGTCGGCCGAGCTGGCCGCCTCCTTCATGATGTCCTCTGGCAGGGTGAGGAGACTTTCCTCGGGCTGCTTGATCAGGTAAGTCTCGATGTTGTGCCGGCGCAGGAAGTCATTGCGGTCCTTCCCGTGTCCTTCCTCCACCTCGTAGTCGCCGTTCAAACAGTCCAAAGCAGCTTTGGAGATGTGGATCCGCCTGGAGTTCAAAGACGGAGCTATTGATGAGTTATTCATTCAAATGTCAACAAAAAGTGACCTGCAAATGAGCTCGCACTCATACATGCCCAATATTTTACCCACCCTATAAAAGTACTCAGGTTAATATGTTAGCAAGCAACTGCCAGAATTAATGTGCTGCAGCTTCATTGTCTCCCTGATGTTTATCAAACAAAGTTTATTCTATGTTTGGTTCTGCGTTGTTTTACATAAAATCATGAGATTATAAACTGCGTAGCTGCTCAGTGTTGCATTTCCTTCAATGTGAAGCTTCCTGTGTATTCATAAGCTCAGTTGTGTTTGCTCGACTCGTTTAAAGAAGCAGCTGCCTGCTGACGTGATGCAATGGTGACATAAAATTACAAATTACACAGTTTCAAACTTCCAGGCTTTGAAAATGGAGGAAAATCGACCACGGAAGCGTTTCTGCTTCCCGTCCTCACCCTGGGATGCCTCCAGACTCCAGCTTGTTGGCGATGTCTACGTCCCAGGACCAGACGTCAAACTGCCACTTCCTGAGTCCCAACACGCCGCACAGCACTGAGCCTGAGTGGATCCCGATACGCATGTCGATGTCGTGTTTCGTGCGGGACCTCACGTACCTGGCAGAAAGCAACGAAAGCAGTCAGAACCATCTGGCACAGAGGTTTCTCAAACATTTAGAGACTCTCTGGAGGTGATTTGCTGCCTTCAAAATAGCCTTAAACTGGAAAAGATAACAAACTTTTACATGTGACATGTTCGTCCTGGTTAGAAACAAGAACTTTATTTTCTTTGCGTGAATCATCCAGAGCTTGTTTTTTAAGTTGAGGTCGTAGATGTGAAAACACAACCATGTGACATCCGCTGCACATGTTTCTTAAGTATTCCAGTGGTATCTTTGAGCAGTGGAACACGGCATCTGCATGCATTAATTCAGCGAATTAATATACATGAAATTGACCTTTGGTGAAACAGAGCAGAGATAACGCTGTCCGGCAAACACTGCTCATAAATCCGCCGCCGCACCAACACAATACATTTCACGCGTATCAGCACCTCTCCAACAAAAGAAGTGAAAAACTGTTTCAGCCGGCTTTTCACACTCGTTAATAAATTTGTTTCTCATTTCATACCATATTATCCCCCAACACAATAAAAGCAGGACAAACTGAGGCTGATAAAAGTGTGTGTCGGAGCAGACCGCGCTGTCACGCCTGTTCCTGCCTCCCGGTCTCATTTCATGCTTCATAACAGACAGTGGCGGCGGATGTGAGGTGAAAGGCATCCTGGGAGATTTTTTGACAGGTGCTTGAAGTCGGCCGGCTGCTAAACGACACCTGGTGTGGAAATTAACTCAGACGCACAGCAGTTAGTGGCGACGACAACGAGGAAAATGATGTGATACTTTGTTGACTTTGAAATTTTTTTTCCCTTTCCTCCCTGAGGAGGTCAGAAAGCAGCGACATGCTCGTCTCCCTGGAGACCAGCGCTGGCTTCAGTCCCAGTGGTCATCCATTTGCAATGACGCTAATTTAGCTGCTTATTATAAAAACTGACATCTGTTGGAACATTTGCAGTGGATTAATTGTCAATGTTTGCCACGACTGATTTAAATATTAGCTGCTGATGGAGGATTTGCTGTTGTTCAGGTTTGCGTAAATCCATGTTGGTTTGTTCTGTGGCACCTGGAGGGGTCTGAGACCCTTTTCTTGTTCTCCCACTGAAATTTATCCACAGGAGAAAAATAATGGACGAAATTCAGCGTTAGAAGCTGCTGACAAACATTGTAAAGGATACTTCAGGAAAAGAAAACACCCTCTTCTGCTGAGTATTTTCTTTCTTTATTGCATTGTTTTACGCCTGCATAACGCTAAACCACAATCAGCTGCCTATTTCAGATTATAGATTAAAAAAACCTACAATTATAATGCACATTTTAGCTTTTGAGGGGATGAAATAATTTCTGTAGAGTTTAGACACGAATCTTAACATTTGTCTTCTGATGAATTTTATTTGGTGTCCACGTTTTATCACGGATGCCGACCAACTGAGGGCCACAAAATCCAAGTGATTCATTTTAAAACTGTGTTGTTGGTTCAGACAGCGATCCGATCGCATCAAGCAGGGAGCCCACGGTTTACAATTACAGTGTGATTTTATCGGTTTGTGATAACCACACAAACGTTCTTTTCCAGCTGACCCAATTTCAAGCTACGTATAAAATCCGCCGATTCTCCTAACAAGCAGATAACATTGTGAAATAATGGCAGTCGAGCTTTTTGCAGCAGACTCGGTTTGTGCTCATTAACTGTATCATCAGCAAGGCTTGCATACGTGACACTCACAACATGAGATGGCTGCAACAAGGCATGTCGGTAGAAACACAATAGAGATTTATTTGTGCTCAATTCTTCTACTGACACCACGATGAACATTCGGGTGTCTACTCGTTCTCCTTCATGACAAGCTGTGCACAGAAACGTCCCACTCAATAAAGGACCTGGAGACACGACGAACCACTACACCTCCATATGATAGAAACGGAAACGTCACCTGAACTTAAACAACATATCGACTGTGATTGCGGTTATAAAAGAGCTCGAGCAGTTAATTACTGCGGCTGACACACACTAACCTCATCGTTTCCGTTTACGATCTTTTGCAGGAGAAACGACTGCGTCACTCTTGCAGCACAAAGTGGTTACCTTGTACTCCGTCCAGCATATTGACTTCACAGTGTACAGTACAAATCTTGCAGCTTACCCATCGCTAATCCTCCCCTCTTTTTTTTTTATCAGCTTGCCGCTTCTCTCTCAATGTCATGCTGAAAATGATGCAACAGGGTCAAACTGCTACAGCAACAAAGAAGATTATTGAATTAAAGGCAGCAAAGGCTTCAAAAGCACAAACTCCCGGCTGTGAGCCTCTTTCACAGGGATTTGTCGAGTGACCGCAAGCTGTAAATGAGTAATTGTACGACTTTTTTTTCCCTGCTGCACACCTCTTCCTTTTCTTATAAAAGGATGATCACGCCGTTAAAGCTCCTGCACACGCTTGTACTGTAACGTCAATAATAGGGCACCATCGCTGTGAGTATTTTCTGCCTTTTCAGTGATGAGGGAACGTCTGACGCTGTTGAATCCAGTAATTGAACGTATTATTCGGCACTGATCTTCTGTGGTAACACAGCCGAAGTGTGGCACTGATATTACAGGAGACTCCACCGGCTCATTGTAACCTGCAATGTTGTGGTACAGTCCGCACACATCAAACACGAAATCTCACCAAAGCTTATCAGAACTGTATCGCACAAGATGATTTGTGATCAACTTAAATCTGTTTGTAGGAGGAACAAAAGGCAACGCTGCACCACATCTTCTGCAACTGGTGGAGTTCCAAGTTCCTGTGTGTTGTCTCACAGGTTTCAATGTCAAACTGAAAAGAACCTTTGAAAATACACTATAAAGTTGAATTGTATTGTTCTCTGTGGTGTCGTCAGTGTATTATTGGGTGAAGAGGATTTACAAATGTCTCTGATCTTCTTTATAAATTTTAGAGTTTGTCAGATCAGTGCTCAGTGTTTCCCTCCATCAGGGGCCCAAAGATTGAACGAAAGACCAGCAGACAGCCACATGCTCATCACAGCAGCAGATGGAATATCAATCGATATACGTCAGTTTGTGGCTAAGTGTTTCATTGACTGGAGCACCTCCAGCAGCGCTGCTGAAAACAACAACTATCCTGCTCACAGTGTCGACGAGGCCAGCGGCTACCTGATGGTTTTGATCATGCTGAGGCCCATCTCCACGCAGCAGTGGGCGTGGTCCTGTCTGGGCTCAGGCAGACCCGACACACAGTAGTAACAGTCTCCCAGGATCTTTATTCGTAGACAGTGGTGCTCCTGCAACAGACCAGTCAAAGGGGTGATGAAGTGTGCGAAAAACAAGGAACAGCATTTTCTGGTTAACTCCCGAACGCAGAAAAAAACTCGTGATTGAATTTGAGAGAAACACAAGTGAAGAGTTAAGAAACACGACGCGTTATCTCAGACTTAATCCTCTGGCTGTGAAATCCCGACTGGCCAAGTGTGGCGGTCCGAAACGCTCTTCAATCTAATATCAGCCGGTCGTACAGAGAGAGCGTTGAATCAGATATTCACTCTGTTGTTTTGAATGAAATATTCATTCAGCTGCCGGAGTGTCTTTATTTAGCTTTCATGAGCGCCGACAGGCCCAGAGAGCTCCACGCAGAAAAAGACGAGCTTCAGGCTCCCAAAACAACACAATCAACCAAGCGGCAGAGTCTCACACGGGTTTACTGGGAGGATGCCGAGGACCAAGAAAGCACCAAGAGGCTAATTTTGTGTTTATATGTCGTCATTTTCTGAATTATTGAAGGCTATTTCAGCTTATACAGGATTTATCACAGTTTGACACCACTGTAAACATTATTAACCTTCAACCCAACTACTATTTAAAAAAAAAAAAAGACAGTTCAGAATAACCTTGCGTTTCTTTGATGCCATCATCGAAATAATGGGATTTGCTGAGCATAAATTGAATTTTTACAAATAAACATGTTGTTGTTAGAGCTGCGCCATTTAGGATGATAAAAATCAGACAATAAAACCAGTGACTTCGACAGAACAACCTGAAACTTCAATGAATTTTCAACAGGCCGCTGTCTTGCTTGAGGAGACTGTTGTAACTCACATGTGCGAGGCGGTCGAAGCGTGCAAAGAGTTCATTCAACATTCGGACCAGCTCCTGCGCCGACAGCGTCGTGGAGAGGTTTGTAAAACCTTTAACATCTGCGAAAAGAATGCTGAATAAAATATGGAAATGTCACTTTAATATTCGATTATTGTGAAAAAAAAGCACTGACTCAAAAATACTCATTCTGTCTTCACAAAACTTGCAACTTCAGACGATTTTCTATCCAACGAGTCAACACGTCAATACAAATCTCGATGAACAAATGAGACTGATGTCAGAATTGTTTAACAAAAAGAAGCTGAAAACAGGACACACTGAAAGAGGCTTTCACACTGAAGGTTATTCAATAAAGCAGCAAAAACAAACTTGATAACAATTGATTCTGAAGTTACGACAGTTTTCATTCATTTAGGTGAGTGTGATGAGGAACAGGTCGCTCCGTGAGCACGGTGAAGTCCAGACGGTTCCCGCGGCCTCACCTGACATTCTCGTAGCGGTGGATGTAGATTCTGTGAAACTGATGCTGGAGGTGTTCATCCTCTACATTTGTCATGTCGTTGATCATTTCCAAAACTACAAAACGTGGCAGGACTGAAAGCACCAGTCGCTCCTGAGAGGGAGGAAAAAAAAGATCGGCGTCAGTACTCAGAGTGTGAGGCAGGAATATCTATCTTAACAATAATTGAGTGAACACAGCGTGAAAAATATCAGACTTTTGATAAAACACAATCCAAAAACATGCCAAATTCTGCAGCGCAATGTTTTAGTGATTCTTTATCTAAAACAGTAGCTACGTTTAGTCAGCTTTTCATTTCAATTGACATCAAGTCGATCTTGGAGACTCTCCAAATTGGGTGTCTCATGATACTTGCCAACTCTCTTTCTTTTAGGAACAAAACAGATTTTGAAAGGTGAAGACATTTCATTTTTGTGAGCTATGTCTAAAAAACTGCTGCGCAAATATCCTCGTAATGTGGACTTAAGCATTTAAGATAAAAAAGGCCGATTAAAGAGTGAGCATTAAACAGGGAAGTAGAAAAACAAACAGAAGTAGAGCTTTGGGGGGGGGAGAAAAAACAAATTACATAAAAGTCCGTCTGTGAGACATGATTTAAAAGAGGACTCCGACTCTGCCAACCTAAGCTCCTCGAGCAGGATCCTCCAAATCTCCGAGCTTGCAGCAACAACACCAGAGGACAAGTTTTTCTTGTGTGCTGAACTGACGCGGTGCCACTTGGCAAAAGCAGAAACAGATTTGGAGTGGGAGCGACACAGCACCCTGCTTTTTCCACCAGATCTCCATCGGCTCACACAAATGTCTCCTTCAGCGCTCAGTGCATCAGAGGGGACCAGAAATCCTCGCTGGAAGCACGATCACGTCCAGTAATCCTGCAGCTCCGTCGAACTTCAAGTTATAAAGATGACAGAGTGACACGTCTGAGTAATTCCAGCCTCGTTTCAAAGCTTCTGAAACTGTCGCTGGAATAAAACTTGAGAAAAAAAGTCTGCAATGTAAAAATAAATACGAGTCTTTAGCTTTCTCTGTTCATTCATCCTGATTGTTGGAAGCTTAACACCAAGTGTGACTCCATGTGCAACTTTAACTCAAGAAATCAGATGACTTCTTGTTTGCCTCTTTATCACATCATCAATGTAATTTTCTACAGTAATTGCTGATTATGAATGCGCCGCAAAGGTACAATAAATGTTTACTTTGAAGATGACTAACGCAGGTGAAATAAAGGTCTGCCAATAAGTACACATGACCTATTCCCTCATTATGGTGAACACACACAGTCATTACGTTTGAGTTACCTCAACACACACTGTCAGCCTGTCTTGAATAAACAGCAACTGTTGACTAAATAGTTCCCAACAGCAATGTACAAAATAACATTACGAGTAGTCTTTATAGTAAATGTACACAGTATTGAAACCAGTACACATCACCATGGCTGCACAGGTTTTAATCAGAGTCCAACAAGGAGACACAATATCAGGGTTCTATTCTTTCTGTTTAGATCATTGATAAGTTCTTAAGAGAAGAATAACAATGCAACCTCATGTGCACTCAGCAAAGCTGCATGAGGCCGTCTGAGTGGACTGGAGAGCCTCTTCAAATCTCCGACATAAGTGGAGGGAGGGAAGGAGGAGGGAGAGAGAGAGGGAGAGAGAGAGAGAGAGGGAGAGAGACTATCCTCTGCTTCTTCACTCTGGAAGGCAAAGCTGTGCTGCAATAGGAAGTCACCACTTCCTTCAGTCTCAATGACTCTCACACCAGTGACGACAGTCTGAGCTCTGATGGACAAAACCATTCTGGTCCCACAAAAACACGTATTCATATGAAAAACTCAAAGCCGGCAAACTTTCACCTCAACTAAATAAACATTTTCCAACTTAAATCTCTTAAACTTTTCAGACAGTTGCAAAATATCAAGTTATTTAACATATTTTCAGTTTTTTTATGGCACTGTAAAAGATTAAAACAAAAAAGTTATAAAATACTTCAATTTGGAAAAAAATCTGAGTTGATCTTCAGGAACATTTATTTTTTTCATTTGTTTCTGTCTTTTTTTGAGGTGTGCCAGTTTTTCAGTTGTTCTGCTGTTTCTTCCAGTCTTTGTCTCAGCGCGGCCTCCTGCCCTCAGCTCGGCTTCTGTAGCGTTGCGTTCGGCTGTGCTGCTGTGCCGCGTTCTGTTGGTTTTCGGTGCTTGAAAGCAGGGCAGTGCATCTCCAAATTAAGGTCTAGACAGACAAACATTTCAGTGGAGCGGCGCTAATGCTTCGGCTGCCGCGTCGCGAGCGACCGCTCCGGGGTCTGGTGGTGGAGACTCACTGCAAGAAATGTGGGATTTTGACAGAGTCGTTTTGGATTCAGACTCAGACAAATTTGTAAACCTCTGAGGACCTCAGTGCTGTGATGTGTCGGTGCCGAACACAGAGTCACCTGTCAACTAATTCCTGTTTATGTCCCCCCCAATACAAGACCTCTATTTGAACTGCTGTAAATCCACAGCTGTGACACTCCAGACACTCTTTTGTTTTAAACAACTTCAAGATTTATCGAAGAGTTTCACGAGGAAGAATGACCTGAGAAGTGTTGTTGGATTTTTGTGGATGATTTATGAGACTGCAGCTCCATCAGTAAGGGACTCAGACACTTTTTACAGTGTGAACAAATGACGTGGGGGGGGGGGCTGCACAGTGTGTTTGCTCCACTGGACATGGTCGCCGGTTTGGACAGCTGAGAGCCAGCGGACTCAGTGTCAGATTAGCTTTAAAAGTCATTAGCGCAGCTTGATTCTCGCTGCGAGCTGAAGCCCTCCAGCAGCTCGCTGACAAATTCCATCTTCGTTCAGATCGCGTTGGAGGCTCACTAGAAAGCTCATTGTTCCTGGGTCCTGCTTCCATTGTTGGGTGTGTTGGTAATTTAAGGCCCTAAACACAAAAAAACGCAAAAACAACCTTTTTTTTTAGCTCACATTGCTGCTGCTGAAAGCAAAACTCTGTCAGATTGAGTTTTCTCAGTAATAAAGAAGCAACCCTGTAGGAGACAGTGGTGCATTGACAGCGAAAGAAAACCAGTAAAACCTACGATAAAGACTGAAAAAACGCACCATGATGTCCTGGAGTGATCTCACTTGGTATCCACTTACTTTCACTGAAGTAGTGGCATCGAAACACTCACAAGCACTAAAACTCACCAGGGAAACTGTGAGC
>JAUESF010000041.1:16407503-16425739 GCA_032274765.1 Malacoctenus tetranemus
GTGTGTGTGTGTGTGTGTGTGTGTGTGTGTGTGTGTGTGTGTGTGTGTGTGTGTGTGTGTGTGTGTGTGTGTGGTCTCACAATCTAATAGCTCAATTGCTGTGCTTGTGCGTCTACTTCACTGCCCATCTGACTCACACTGCGTGTTGTCCTGTCACGTCCCGTGTGTGTGAGACCGCCGCTCCGCTGCATAGTGTGTGTGCGCGCGGCGCCAGTGGATCGATGCAGCATCCATGTTATTCTCCTCCCAGAGGAGTCATTAGCCGTGCTGCTAACATTCAGACCTGTTGGCTGAAATCTATCAGCTTTTCGCTACATTGCAAAGTTTCCTCTCACAAGGCTTTTAACATTGATCAGCAGGAGAGAACAGAGGGATTTCTTGTGTTGCTCATTACTCCCATTCACGCCGCTGTGCTAACCCAGTAGTCCGTGAAGGTCATTTAAATGTCATCTTCAACATGTCCCATCAACTGGAGTTCACATGGAGGTAAATATGTCCAAACCTCATTCTGTTGTACAAAGCACCCCAAGATTCTCTCCATGGTTCATTGAACATCACATTATGTGACTCAAGTCTTAATTCAAGACATATTGATAGTATTAAAAGCAGCAGTTTGTGAAGCCTGAACCAAGTAAAAATCACACCTTCAGAGATCAACAAACAGTCCCAACATGCAGGCAGCAGCGATTGTGGTGAGATGCTCGTGTGATGCACCAAAACATTCACCAACAGCAATGAAACTCAAGGACAAATCCTCAAACCTGAACACCTCCAAAAAGCACTGTGAATGCAGTCATCAGGTGTCTGAACTCTTCAACAAAATCCAGTCCAGATGGATCCAGAAGTCACTCGGAAGTTTCTCAGTAAATGTCAAATGTCACAGTTGTTTCTCCCCGGCTGTGAGACACCAAAAACAGTCTAAAAGGTGCATTTAACTCAGGCCTTCTGTGAGTGTTGAATGTGTGAGGCTGTTATCATCAAAACTCAATTTAGACACGGAGAATCATCAAAATTCCTGTCGTCCTTGCTTAGTTTAGCAAAAACATATGAGCAGGAACGGCAACATTTGCAGATTGTGCTGCAATGTCTGTGTAAAAAAGGTCTTGTCAAAAAAAGACATTTTAATTCAAAAATCCGAGCAACGTTGTGTGAACCATCAGAACGGCGCTGACTGGAGGAAATCGTGCGTGCTGTGTTGGAGTGCCGGTCGAAGCCGCCGCCTCACCTGTCTCTGGTTCTCCGTCTCGAGCCGCAGTCGAGCCTCGATGCAGCGCCGCGTCTCGAGGAAGGCCTGGCGCTGAGCGCGGTCCGACAGGTAGCTGATGAAGATCCCAGCAGTGTTCATGCACATGAACAGCACAGCCTGAGCCGCTACCTGAAACACACACACAGACACACACAAACAGAGGGTTTGATCGCATGTTCATGTTGCTTTTTCTGTAGAAAAGCTTTGTTTGCTGTGTGTCATTTTTGGGGGTCCGGTAGCAAACTGCTGCCTCATAGTAAGGACCCAAGCTTGAAGTTAGATTGTGTGAATAAGATCATATTCACAGGGGAAACTTTCCATTTGAAGAGAACAAAAACAACAAATGAATGCAGCATCAAACATTAGAGCAGCTGCAACATAAAATGAAGAAAAGCATTGAACATAATCGTGAACCCGTTTTGAGAGCACACCACATGACTATTAACCTCAGGCTCTCAGCAGCACTCAGATGTATGGAGCCATTTAAATAAAGAGAACAACATCCAGAGGCTTCGTGACCCGATGAAGAACGAAAGCACTGCCAGTTCGCCCAGACAGTTTGTGTTTTCAGACGAGTCACTGAGGCGCCATAGGTCGAAAGAAATCCTATTCATCTTTGCTGTGCTCGCCAAGGTATCGTCGTCTGGCGTTACGAGCGTAATGGCTGAATAAAGAGCACTCCGCTTGATGTGTTTACTTTGTTTATCCAAAAATAATTTATTGGACAAGAGGCCATTTTTCCAGCGCCAAGCACAGAGTGACCCGGCTCTAACGTGATGATTCTTAAAGGGCACATTTGAAAAAGTACATCTGATGTGGACGTGAAATTACCTTAATTTACCGCGGGAACATTTGGCAAAGTGCTGCGCTGCTGTCAGGTTGAGTTCACAGTGCAGCGTGTGACACATTGAGTTTTTGGTGGCGAATCGATAGAGCGCGCTCCGCTGTGGATGCCTCGTTTTCCCGAGAGATAAGAGGCTAAACTAAGGTGTTGAGCCACGCGTCTAAAAACACGTTGAATACAAACGGGCTGCAGCTTGTGAACGCGACAGACGTCACTGACGAGCTTCCAAACACTGTGGTGGGTCGAGACGCCTCTCTGCTGAAAAAAAAAAGAGAGAGAGAAAGGAGACGAGCGCGTGTGAAACCAGAGCAGACAAGAGTGTCGAGCCAAAAAGGAAAAGCAGGTCACGGATCATCGTCGAGTGAGTGAACATCCAAACTGCACAGCTCCTCCTCAACAGTGAGCAACCTTGATGTAAAGGTGACACTTTGAGTGTCCTATTTCACAGGCCTCTGACAGCCCAGTGCAGCGATAACTAGTCGCTCACAACACGAAGCCGGTGAAGACTTCAGCCCGCAAGTATTAAGTCTACATGTGAAAAACAACCTTCCACAGGATTCAGAGTCTCTTACTGCAGTCATAATGTGGCGATTGTATGTAAAAGACAGTTCTTGCTGTGCAGTTTGATGTTATTCTTTTGATATTTAAGATTTGCAGATATATGAAACTTGTGTAAATGTACTTGGCTGTAAAAATCAATTCCTGCACAATCAGGAGGCCACATCCCACATAAAACCTGAAATCAAACCATCTGTTTGTCATTTCATGCTTCACATTTCTAAGCTCAACATGGTTTTGACGTAATTCAGGCAGTAAAATCTAATCGAATCACGCGAGTGGCTCAGAAAAACCTGACCGTGCTCTTTAAATTCGGTCAATTCTTTGAATTCGTTTCAAAACTGAACGCTTTCATCAGCCGTGAGCCAGGACAGTGAAGAGCAGCGCCACTCGATAAAGCGTTGGAAAGCTGCACTGACGCAACACTCCAGCAACGCCATTGTCCTCCGCGGCTACGCCGGGGATTCGCCGCCGCCTGGCCGAGCATCCGCCGCCTTCCTGCCTCCCGGAGCTTCACATGATGCAAGTGGCAAAAAAAACAAAAAAAAAAACAGGTTGGCTGAGAGTTCAGCGCATCTCACAGAGGAAAACTCCTTCATGGCTACCACCTTCGTTCCTCACATGTGCGGGCAGTTGTTCGTTCAAACACGCTGTGGTGAATCGTTTGTGGTCACGGCAGGAAAATTACCAAATAAATAAATAAATAATCACGCTGATGACAAATCACGCTGTTTATCAATGGTGGTCTCCTGAGATGGGGGCGAGTGGGGAGTAGTTACAGCCAAAGACAAGTTTGGACACGTCCTCTGCATCTGCTCCTGTTCACGTGATGCTTTCGTCTCAGCCAACAGTCCCTTAAAACTGTGTTTATTCTCCAACATGAAAAGCATAAGAACGCTCACAGCAAAGTGACCCCGAAGGATGACAAAAAGTCAGTGAACAGGCTTTTATTTCTCATCTCCTCGCATGTGGAGCTGAGGTTGAGATGGCGAGAAAATGTTCTCCAGGGAAGCAGAAAGTGTTAATAAAAACACAAAATCAGGAGGTCAAGAAAAGATTTTGGGTGATGCCGTTTCACTTCTTGGTCTCCAGGGTCTCATGTTTATCCTTCCTTCTGTATTTGTCCAAAGCTGATAAAGTTTCAGTCTCACATTTAAGTGTTATTGCTGCTAAAGCTCATAGTGCATCCACCCTGATCAAACGACCTTCAACCTCAGTAAATTTTCTTCAAAACAGACTGAATATTTCCTCTCTGTATTCTCAAATTTCTCTGGTATTTTTATCCCTTTTTTGTTCCGGCATAAATTTTTCATTCGTCTTCTACTCAAGTTACTCCATCCTACGTTCACAGCGAGTGCTGGGGATGACCCCGGGTGACCGACCTGTGATTGTTCACAAGATAAACTTCTTACTGAGGTGAATTTGAATCATTCCTGAGGTTCAACCTCCCACATAAGTCATGTGAGGGATCTTTGCTCTTCTTCAGTATTTCACTTATGTCTCATTAGCATGAGGCGCAATGTAAGTGATTAAAACGCTTTGAAGTCTTTCCAATCCTGGTGGTGGTTTTTGGCTTTCTCTCTTGTTTTTCAGTGAGGGGGGTGGGGGGGTAGGCGGGAGGGGGGGGGTTGCTTTTGCTCCATCACTCCAGGCAGAGTTGTGTCACAGCAGATAAAAACCTCAAACAGACAGTTTGGTGTCCTCTATCGCTGACAGAGAGGCACCGAAGTGCTCGGCCGCCGTTTCCTCTGCTGTAAAATTGCTGCTTTAAGAGCACGTTTGGAGAGGAGAAAGTGGAGCATGAAGAGCGGATTTCGGATGATTTCTGGTGCTCTCCACATTGCACTGTTTTGCAGAGAGCCCGTTGTCAGTTTTATAGAGGAGGACTTTCCCAATGACTGCTTGTGTTACTCGCTCTGTAATATTGAGAGTCCGGAGGACGAACTGCTGGTCAGAGAAAACGCCTCAGTGTTTTTGGACACGTCTAAAAGACGGCGCTCTAAACTGGGTTTGGCTTCTTCTGGAGCAACCAAATTGCCTCGAAGTAAGTTTACAGACCTATGATTCACTGAGGAAACACAGTGAAGCGCCCCCCCCCACACACACACACACACAAACACACATGACTTCATATCTTTCTTGGTTTTCTCAGAGTTTAAGTTTGTTTTGAAGGATCTCTTCTTTTGGCCATGTTGTTTCTTTTCCTGAATATCTCTAAATATTTAGGTCTTCTTCAGCTCTCCAATTATGTACAAGAATATATTTACTATTAAAAGGAGCAAAAAGTTTAAATATCCCTTGAAGGCAGAAAGAAGTTGAGTTTCCTATAAAGATATGTTAAACTACAGGAAAGACGAAGGATTTTTTAACACTCACAGTCGATCCTCAGCATGAAACCCAGCATGAAAGTTGCCGGATTGGTTTCCGAACTAGTTCTAAAAAACACCTTGAACTCAGATTAAAGGTGAGTTCAGAGAAACTTTCTACTTCAACAGATGGTTCGGAAAAAAAACATGAGACCCTGCACGTCCTCACTGCAGCTTTCTGCCAGCTTAGAAAACCCTGAAGCAAAACAGCACTTAGCAGAATTCGAGGGGGCCTTTAAGGTTCTGTTCAGTAAAACTGTGTAAATTTCTTCAGATGATGATGTTATTAATTCAGTGGAGGCGGCCCACCTCCGCTGGAAAAAAGAACTGCTGCAGGAGGCTCTGCACGCCGCCGCGGAAGAAAGGGACGCATTCACTGCTGAACGTGTGGAGGAGTATCAGAGGATTTTCTTTCTTTAAGCCATGCATGCATGTACACATATATGCAGAGCCATCTTTCACCCAGCCTTCTCCCCCGAGGCTCTCCGCTGTATCTCGCTGAGCATTACGGTGTGCTACTGTGTGTTATTGTGAATCTCTCCCAGGACGGTTTCAGCACTGATTCAATTTCTCAGTCGGCCCCTCGGGGCCCCCTCGCTCCTCCTACGGAGACCAAAATTAAAACCCCATAAGCTGAGGCAGCTGTGGCGGCATACATGTTGTTTTGGAAAAGAGCAGCGCCGGTTGGCCATAAAGGGCATCAGCATGGAGACCGCCGGTGCACTCATTAAAAGGAAATGCCAGTGATGTGGATGTTTTTAACAAGGCCTCATTAAGAGCAGTGGGCCAGGAAGAGGCTCCGCTTATAAACAGCTGCATGGAAAATAATCAGGCAAGGTTAATAATAGCGATGATTATCATAATGATTCCAATTTGATTCAACCGTGAGCAGCGGCGTACAGCGTGACACGGAAAGTAAACGCACGCGTTAGTGGGCGGTGACAACCTCATCGGCAACACGTGGAGGAAACGGACTGCAGCAGATTGAAAAAGTCCTGCAAGAGACTGAATGAACTACAGTGCTGAGGGGAAAAACATCAGGTGTCAAACTCATCTCAGGTAAGAACGGTTGGATCTCAAATGTCCCAAGAGAATTGAGACCAAGATGAGCAATAAAAATGATAAAGAAATGGAGTTGAAGTTCAAATTCCATCAGGAAGTTCTGTACGTTCAGAGCCGACAGTCTTGGAGAGGTGAAAGATTTTCCATGTTCTCTTTCTCGCGTTGTGACATTAACCCGACCAACACTTACATTGTTCTCATGCAACTTCATCCGCAGCCAATCATCTCTGTCTATCACATCCTTTCGTTCCACCATGAAGAAACGCACACACCCCAGCTCCTCCTCAGTGTTTCTCCTCCTTCTATTGATCTCTATCAAAACAATAATTACCAGTAAATTCTCACAATGTTGCATCAGCAACGGCAGGGTCAAAGGGGATCACATGGGTCAGAGGAAGAGGTGATTAACTTTGAATCGCCGTCTCATCTCATGAGCCGAGTGTGTCGTCACACGTTCATGTAACACTAAACTGTAGTTTCAAGTCTTAAACTCGAGCCGACATTGTTCCATGATAGAGAAAAGTGAGGCGCCACAAAAGCAAGCTCACGGTTCAGCAACAAGACTAATCCAGGAGCTTTTTTTTTAATCCACAACTTCGCCGATGTCACAATCGAAGGATGTCGAGGGGAACAAGCGAGAACTTCAGAGCTTTTCACAGCAGCCGGATAATTAGTCGCTGCCACGGCTTAACCCAACAAAATGAAAGAGTGGGCAGACAGCCAGCGCCGCCAACACGCAAAACACAAACACCCGGCAGTATCAATATTTCAGCGCGATCACTTATCCTCCCGCACCACGGCTCAATTTCTCATGTTACATTAATGGTGGGGACGCCGCGGCATTACATGAGTAGACAGAACGGGGAGAAGTCGCAGCAACGCCACCAGTGTTAAGCGCTGCCGGGCTACCTCAGTTTAACCTGCTCTTAGCGTTGGATGACAGCTGTATGAAAACATGTGAGAGGAGCAGCCAGCTGAGAGCAGCGGAGCTGTGCCTCCTGCTGCCAGCGCCGGTCTCTGCAGAAAAGAAAAAAAAAAAAAAACACTCCTTTGCCAAATGAGGGGATTTATTCTGTGGCAGCTCGGAGGTGCAGAAGAGGACAGCGAACGATTAACGCAGCTTCACATGCTCAGTTTTCTGCCGACATCACGGTGGTGATGTTCCACAATGAGCGCGGGCCGTCAGAAATGTGGAAAAACAAACTGCGGCTCAGTGTGTTCATTCTTTGAGCTGTCAGCGTTTATTCCTCCAATGTAAACAGCTTTATTCTGTGTGTTTACCCCTCCAACAGCCTCAATCATGACATGCATGATAACATTTTTAGGAGGGGGCATAATGCTTTATCTGGCATGAAAATGCAGAATTTGTCCCGATAAATAAAACCATCTATGGAACAAATCGTCTCTTTGTTGCAACCTGCACACGTCCAAGCCTTCACAATTCTTTCCAGCATTTATCTTCCTCATGACAAAAATGATCAGGTACAAACTATTACTTTGCTAATTTTCTGAGCTAGGAAACAGTCATGCAAAGATAGTGGAGAATAAACACATGCAGGACGCCACAGCTTGACATTGTGACTGTCTGTGATGCAACGACGTGGTAATATTTGAGCCGAGCCACAGAAAGGAGCCTCCTGCCCGCCTTCAGACACTTTTCGTCTCCTCCAGACTCAAGACCACACAGATCGTCGCTCCGAATGCGAATCCCACGACATGTGACCTATATGCAACTCGTTACCATGACAATATCTGATGTCACTCGGCAGAGAACAAAAGCTGTCACAGTTTTGAAGACGCGGCAGCGCGAGCGATCGCAGCAGAAGGGAACACATGCGGCAACTCGGCGAATATTTGGGAGGATGACACGAGACATGCAGTACACACGAGCGCTGACACAATCAGCAGCTCCTGCAGAACAAAAGGGCATTTTGTTTTCTCTCCAACAACATGTGTGAACAACGGTTTGGTTTGTAGTCGTGCTGTACAGCCAAGAAGGTGATAAACACATTACATTAGCTGCCGACATAAAAAGAAATCAGAAAAAGTTCAGCATTCAGCCAAAAGTTGGAAGTTTAGACTTCTATTCTCAAAGCCAGAGAAGTGACAGCACCCCACCTCGCACTGTGTTCTTGTACAGCTTTAACACAAAACAAAGAGGAATAATTGAGATCCAGAACTGCAGGAAAAAAATCACTCACAGCAGCAAACATCCAAGCGAACCTGATCGCGTCATGTTGAGTACAACAAAAATTGACCCTCGGAGAGGTAACCCTGCTGTTCCTGCTAAACAGATCTACAAGTCTGAAACTGGAAAACATTTGAACAGCTTGTTAGAAACAAAGGCGCCGAGTACAGCGTGTGAATTATACAGCATAAAGAGACAACAGGCTGATTTGAGAGTCAAATCACAAACACCCCTCCTCGTCAGTCTGACAGCAGCTCTTCTTCTTGGCTCTGCCAACATCACAGCCCGGCTGTTTCTGCACGTGTAAATTGAACTCACTACTGAAATGACAACCAAGTGTCTGCAGGAGCGTGTTTGTGTGTGTGTGTGTGTGTGTGTGTGTGTGTGTGCACGCGTGTGAGAGAGCGAGCGAGTGTGAGTGCGTGTGAGAGTGTTACAGCAGCTCATTTCAGACGAGCAGCGATGAAAGCTGAGATATTCGTCAATATGTTCAGAATGTGTTATCGGAAACAAGCCAGTGACGAAGAGCTGGATTAACTTTCTCATATCATCTGGGTCACTGTATGTGCTGCAGATAATGTATTTTTAGTGCATCGAGTGTGAATGTGCATTTTAATAAGCGAGGAGGCGGCGGGGGCAGGAAGGAACCTTCAGCAGCTTCTCGACTTGAAAAAATAAATAGTGTCGTTTTCAAGATGCAGATGTGGAAAGAAATTTAAAGAAAACAGAAAAACAAACATGAGCTTATCAGAGACACGATGTTTCACAGTCAAGGTCCTGGAGAATTTTGAACCTTTATTGTGAAGGAGTGGTTTGCACTCCAACCCCACTACTAGAAAGGCTGCAGGTTGAAAAAACACTCGTATGAAAAAGGTACAAAAGGTAGAAATTCTGTTCGGCTCCAGTGTTTCTTTCGTTTGTGTGTGAGAGAAGAAAAAGACAGAGAAACATGGAGTTTCTGGACACAAACCAATCATAGGGAATATTTCTCTCAGAGCAGCACATCATTATTGTACCACAGAGGTGCTTTTACAACATCCACCTCTGACCTCTGACAAACCTTCTCTACATCCAGCCGTGGAAGCGGTGCTGGTGCGGCTGCCTGCCTGCTTGGCCTTTCGGCGAGCCTTCTCCCGAGCATGTGATCCTGACATTTCCCTGCAGCTCTGCCCGCAGCTCCTCAGCAGGCCCGTCTCCTTAATGTCACTTTATGGATGTTACATCTTGTTTTGCCCTCTGAGCGAGAGGCAGAAAGTGGCCATTGTGGCGAGCTCCGGCAGCTCTCAGTGTGGCTGTAAACAAGTCTGATAGATTGCTGCCTGAGTGCGCCAAGTCGCTGAGAGCTGATGCATATATTGGACTGATATGTGGAGCCTACAGAGCTCGCTGGGTTTTCTTCTTTTCCCTTTACTGTTCCAGGATTCATTTGTACATTAAGATGTAAAGGAATTCAGCTCTCTGAGCAACTCCCTGTTACATCATATCTGGAAACATATCACAACTGCTAAAAGACTGCGATATTCAATGAGTCCTCCTACCAACGCAACAGAACATTAAGCAGAACATTACATTTACTGAACCTTGTGGATGTGCTGACTAATCGTATCTGCCACCTACACTTATTCATCAAGTAAAACATTCAGTCTCTTCAAGAGTGAGACAGGAGGTAAAACTGCTTCAGAACAGCTTCACTTTGCATGTTCAGTTCTTTCTCAATGATAGTTAAAGCACTTTGTTATCCCCACTTTTAACTACATGTTGCAAATTACGAGGACTTTGCATTGACAATATTCAGACAGTGTAACACAGAGGTGATAATTAGGCCTCAGAATGCAACATTTTATTGCCAAAACACATTTGCCAAAACTAATATTACTGATGAATTAACTCCTGCTTCTCACGTTGGTCTCAGACAGAAACTGCTCAGAACACTGTGATGGTTTCAGCCGATTCAAATCAACGCTGAACGTCCCTCTAATGAGAAACAGCCAAAATCAAGACGAGGTCCTGATGTGAGACACATTTTGCCGAGCGGGCAGATATATTTGCTCTTGAAAGGGAATCTGAGGGTGATTCCCTGAACTGTCAGGGCGACGGATCCCTGAGGGCGGTTCAGCAGCTTGAGCACAACAGCCCGAGGGAGCGGAGGGATCGTCTGTGATACAGTCGCCGCCGAAGACTTGGCCCTCCCAGGAGACGCTCGATACACACGCACCAGACGACAAGCCGCTACAAACCACGGGAACATGTGCTGTACGGTCCGCTTCTCCTGACACAGCGCTGCCAGAGAATAAAGCCAGAGGCCTGCAGACGACGGCCGCCTCACGTCTCAGCGAGCTGGAGAGCGCAGCGTGGACAGAATATGCAGCAGCTCTGTTTAACCTCTTAAATCGCGACGCATCAGAAGCTCAGAGCACAAAAGGCAAAGACAGAGGATAACTGAGAGAAGACCAGAAACAGAGCTGAAAGGCGACGAAACGCAGACTCAAAGTCTTTGCTTGCTAAACTTCATGGGTGTTAGATCAGCTGAGTGCATCGATTCAGTTTAATTTCATGGTAATTTGCCTTTTTTTCCTGGGCAAACAATTAATATTTCATTGATTACTGTGTAATTGTTTGGCTGAAGCATGTTGGTGTTTATTATGTAGCAACAAGGCTTCTATTGTAATGAGAAATAGCATCCGAGATTCACAGAATGAGGCTGATTTCCACTGTTTTGTCACAATCTAATGGGATCGAATGACAACAAGTGAAGCTGAAGAGAAATCTACCATCCAAATATTGGCACCAAAAAATAAAAATCGTTCATGGAAACATTTAGCAGCTGCAGAGCAACTCACTGCGATCGATGTCGACAAGGTTGTTGAGCGAATTGCCATTTAGAGAGTTTAACACGCATCAAAACCACACACAGTCCTGGATTGTTCAGAGGGACATTTCGCTCTCTTCCTCTGAAACATTTGGCTGTGACGGAGCCAGTTTGCGGCGACTCGAACACTTTCGATACGCTAATGGTTTTTATCACCGGCAGGATCTTATTGGTCGTGACAGATAGTCGTTGTTGTGTCGCATCCTAAAGTGTCAAACCTGCACACGGCCGAGAGGCAAATTCACGGTGAGCTCGGTAATTCCCACTGGCAAGTGTCAAACGATGCTCTGTGAGGATGACTTCAGTTTACCAGTTTGAGCTTTAACTGCTTTTGTAACAATGCACATGTTCAAGTCACAAACATATGATGACAGTGAGACATTGCAGCTTTGCCACTTTGAAAAAAAAAAGAGGCCCCCCTCCCCCGTCATAAGATGCAGACCCTCCAGGACCGAGTCTGGACACCACTGATCTCTGCTCTTCTCTAAACTCTGCTCCAGTGTTTATTTTATGAATCAAATACTGTATGTGTTGAAGAAGATAATTATTTATTCACCCTGTTCTGATCTTTATTTCAAACACCATCTCAATCGCTGGGAATTGGCTTGTAAAGCGATTCAGCTTTGTTTTTAACTTTCACTTTTTTTAACAGATGTGACATGATCATCAAAAACACTTGACAGCAACTCATTTTTTTCTGACTACCTGCGGTTTGTCCACTTTCCTAACTGATAACAGTAATCCAGCAGTAATCTCGTTAAACGCTGACCCCAGTGGAGAGCGGCAGGCACTGCTGGCTGCCGCCCAGCGCTATGAATAGATTACCGCAGGGGAGGTAATCCCGTCTGAAATCATCCTCAATGTGAAGAATAAGCCGAAAATCACCCTCACTCTAAGCTTAAAACCTCGCTCAATATGTTCTCTGTCTCAAACAGGACGCATGTTGTGTATCAAACCCTCCGCAGGGGGAGGGGGGCACGCAGGGGGAACCACAACAAGCGTACACAAGAGGAAAAAAGGTTGTGTTGGTTTCAAAAAACGACACTCGGTGGACATGAAATGACATGAAATGTGAAGAAATGCCGGCTTTTATGTGTCGAATGTTTCAGAGAGCTCCTCTGTGTCGTTTGGATCACAGCGATATCTCCTCTGAATCAATTACTCTGAAGTTGAAGTGGAGCACTGTGTGGGTTTGGTAACTGATGAATTTTACAAGTGGAGTGAAAAAAAACAAGAGCTCATAAAAAAAAGGAGCAGCCAAACTGCTTGGTCTGTTGTACCGAAACCAAGTATGAGCACACTCAATGAAAGAAAATACTGACAAACTGGCGCAATGATGAGAAAATCATCCAGCGATTTAAAAGTCACCAGTTTACACAAGAAGAATGTCTTTGAATGATTGGAGGAAGTTGGCAAAAAAAAAACAGTAAAAGCTCAAGACGGCACTTGGAGACCAAGCAAACCTCACAAAGAAGCCCCCCCCCCTCCTCCCCCCCCCCTCCCTGAAGCAGCAAGTTGGAAGAAGAAAAATTGTGGCACGTTTGTCGGAGGGACAAAATCTCGACTCAAAACAACTCCCTCTACTGTTGTGTGCGACTCGGTGCATAATTACACCCTGTCCTCCCCACGCTGTCTGTACCTCAACTCAACTGTGCAGAATCTCGACGTGCTAAAAGGTCCTGATCAAAGTGGAGGTGCAATGTAACGTCAAAGCAGAGCAGCATGGATACATTATGACATTATGACACTTTTTGGTTCGAACAAGGTCCAAACAATCACAAACAATATATATGAAAAAACTCCATTTATCATTGTCGAATAAAAGCACAAGTCCTCTAATTATTTTTCAGTAAAACATCGACCTCTAGAAAGTAATTTGAGACCGTCTAAATGACATCACCACTGTACGTTATCTGGACATTGACAACTGTTCTGTGGGTCCGCCTGTGTTTCCAGAGTCTTCCTCATTACATGCAAATCAGCTGTAATTGTTGACTCGTCACCAGAGAAAGAGACAAAGCTGCTGTATCGACTGTTCGATCCAGTTGCTGTACTTCTATTTGTAGCTTTCTTTGGGCTTTTTTTTCCCTCCAGTTGGCATGGAGACAATGTGGTTCCACAGACTGCATGTTCACCTGCCTGACATCGGATCAACATCCCCAGCAAAGTGAAGACGGATGGTTCTCTGGCAGGGACACTGAGTCTCTATTGTCCCGACCTCCACCATGTGTCATTCTCAGTCAGCTGTCCACCTGCTCCTGGTCAATAGTCTTCGCGTTGCTTGTTTGACCTCCACGGACCGCTCGGGAGCCGTCCAAGGGGTCGACCTGCTAATGCAATGTCCGTCAGGGAAAAAGCTGATGTGTGTGAGTGAATCGATGTCCCACCGTCCTTTAAATGCCTCGACCACCCACCTGCTGTCAAGTTCCCAAACAGAATCCAAGAGCGCGAGTCAGAAAAAGCATTTGTTGGTGTGATGACGACAACACTGACATGTACGCCAATGACCGAGCAACTCAACCGATTTTTTTACAACCAATCAGAGTAAAAGACCCTTTGACCACAACTTGAACCCTCTATTGCTGCTTTGGATTTCTACATCAAGCAAATCCACAAAATGTCACAATTTATGCTCCTTATTTGCATCACATGAGCCATTAAACCACAGCAAAAAAAAGCGAGCGTAAGAAGGCAACCTTATAATAATCGGTCATGTCAACCCTTAAAAAAATTCATTGTCACAATAATGATTGAAATGGAGCATTTGTGTTAGATTTATACAGACTCCATTACACACATGAATGAAAACACCTCGGATGATGATGTAAAATAATGATGGTCAGCTAAGAAAAAAAAGAAGGGTTCATGGATGATTTAACCGTTTCTGTGTTGCTCTGGAAGACTTGCACCGACCTCTAACTTGAACTTTTATCCAATATAACAATAAATATATCATTAGGTCTGAGTGATGAAACTTTCACTGACGCCTTTAAGGCTGCACGAATCCCTTCTTACACGTGTTTTTCTGCTTCACTGAATTATTTATTTCTGAATAATTCCCAGATTTCGTAGTTTGACGAGGGACTGTTCAAGGCAAATAAGCCAAAACTTCACCGACTTTTCATCCAAAGCAACCAGCAACAAATCGAGCAACTTTTTCCTGGTGTTATGGAGACTGTGGCACCACAGCATGTATCGTTCTATCCTCTGTCGCTACGGATTTGGACCATGTACCCGATTTGAGGTCCACAGGTGCAGCCTGTCCTCAACTCACAGGAGATCCACAGCTCTGACGAAACTTCAAACAAATCACACGCCCGCCGCTGAGCCCGACTAAACAAATTACCCGTTACGCAAATTAAGTGACGACATCATTCAGCAACAGCGACTTTCCCGAGAGAGGAGTCTGCAACACTGAGTCAATCTAAAGCCTTAGTCTTTTGGTTTTGCCAAGAAAATACATCACAGGACACTGACGAGGCACATTTTGCCGATGACCCGTTTGTGCGAGCCCGCCCGAGTCGCCAGAGTTTCTCCAATTTATGTCCGTGAGTTCACATAAATAAATTAGCCGTCTTATATTTATGAGCAGCCACACAATAGCCAGTAATTAGGTTCTGTCAGCAGTTCAGAGGGAGGGACACAAAGAGGGGCTTTCATTGAGATGAATGTCTGGCTGCCCTGCTGTTAATGGAGGCAGGAGGAGGGGGGCGGGGGGTCCTGAGTCAGCGCTTGGCAAGAAAAGAGAGATGACTTGCAGGTAACTTTGGAGGTCGATCAATTCTGCTGAACACACTCGTCCAGAACTGATGTTTCAATTTTCATGCAGGATTTTTTTTTTTTTTTTTTGAAGCTCCAAGAGCAAGAAGTAAAGCAAGAGGGAGAGGACGGACTCTGTGTCATGGAACAACACACAACATGATTTATCTGGCCAGCACACTCCTGCGACACTCTAAGTCCACAAAAAGGTTTAAGAGCCCAAAGCAGAGCGCACAGAGGGGAGGAAATGAGCTGCAACCAGGTGCCTTCTTTTCATCATTTCAGAGCTCTGACTCGGAGGGCTGTAACTCTTCCAGACAGACCATTTCATTTGGCTTTGCAGTGGACGAGGCCACAGGAATCAACAAGGTGGCAGACGGTGACCAAGGCCAACAATCCCTCTCATGAGTGAACCCACGAGTGAGCACTTTGATCGATGGTTCTTCTTACAGAACTGGGTGACGCTAAAATCAGAGTTTTGACAAATTTCTCTGAGATTCACCTTAAAAAAACAGCTGGAAAGGACGACATGAAAACCAATGGTGTCTCGTTGACAGTCCTCTGGCACAATCTGGCACATGAGCAGGTCCAGTCTGGCCAATTGAATGACCTTGCACTGTGAAATGAAGGACATTGAATGTTCTTATTTATTCCGTCCACCATGTGGACACAACGAGAAGCTCAGATTTTACCAGTAGATGTCAGTGATGCCTGCAGCAGAGCCAATAATGAAAGCCATGAAAATAGCATCAACGTCGAAAAAAAAAACCATGCTGAAGTCTGCAGAGATCAGACTGAAGGAATCGTTTTGGACGTCTTCCTGCTCCAACTCACCTGATTTAAATTAGTCATCCAGCTCTGCAGAAGCCTGCTAAGGACCATTTATTTGATACAGGTGTGTTGGAACAGGGAGACGTCGATAACTGTTGGACGGTGGCCCCTCCAGGACAAGAGTTGGACACACCTCTCCTCTCCTCCAAACATCACCTGGGAGGCTCAGAGTGATGCTTCTTTTTTTTGTTTTGATGCCTACGGTTTTTGTTTGTTTTGCTATTTCTAAGATTTTTGTTGTTCTCTGTTTTCTTTGTCTCTTGTTTGACATGACGAGTCATTTTGAATGTCTCCTTTTCTGTGGTCATTTCTTTGTCTCCATCCTTCCTGTGCATCACCTGCTCGTTAACACTGATTGTCTCCACCTGCAGCTTATCACTCTTTGCCTCCACTGTGGATAAAAATGGAGGCTTGTTTCTGCGCCTTCATTGCCTCTCCTGTCCTGAGTCCAAAAAGTGGTGATGGAGATGAATGACTCATCTGCAGCAGGGTTCCTAAACTTTTTACAACAAGTTTCTCCTGCAAACAAATACTTGGCTGTCTCAGTACCACCGTGAAGACAGATATTAGTCCAGTAGTGTGGTAGACTTTAATGGAAGCTGAAGCTGTGCACAGTAAAAAAGCCAAAGATTTGTTCCATAAATTTACTAAAATCTTCTATGTTTGATGGCATTACATGCTTCACTTTCAACTTGTACCACTACAGTGATACTCGTACCACACTTTGAGAAAGTGTGATCCAAAGTTTGAAAGTAATTGAGTGAAATGCTTCTCAAGTCATTGCCTGTAAGAGAAATAACTGCTACCTGCCAATGTGTGAACTGACACAGATGTTTGTTTTCTTCCTTCACTCCGACTTTCATTCATGACAGAGAGGGAACGACATTAAAAGCTTTCTGTGTCTGGGGTAATTTTAGGGAATGCCTGGGAGGTCACTGCACTGAGATGTTGCTGAAAAACCCCGCCATTAAAAGCTCAAAAAGCTGCAGCTGATGGCCCTGATCCTTCATTAAATATTAAGGGCGGCTGAGTGCAGTGTCTGGTAACGGCAAGACTGTCCGAGTTCAACCACATGAGACCGAGGAGGAGGGAGAAAGAGAGGTGGTTGGGGAGGATAGGAGAAGGAGTAACTGATTCGTCCCTCCGCGCCTCCTTGTCCCACCTCCCTCCTCCCTCAGAGCTGATCTCGAATCGAGCTCGACTCAGTCACTCGGCAGAGAGGAAAGCTGCAGCTCGACGCAGCGAGGCAAAGCGCCGTCCCAACGACACACTTTAAAGGTCGCTACAACTTCAGACGACAGAAAGTGTGTCAGGACCGAGATGGCTGCCGATCTCTGTGAGAGCACACAGCGATCAAGGAAGCAGAGACTGCCTGGCAGCGAGCGAGCGAGCGAGCGCAGGCTGCAGGGGAACCAGCTCAGCCATGTGGAACAAAATATCCACAGAAACACAAACAAGTCAATAATTTTGGCAAGAACACAATATTATTATTCCATTACCTTCTGGAAACCTGGCCTCACAGCTTTTAGTTCACTGTGTGTTTTGTTTGGAATAAAATCACTTTAATCAAACAAAAATCCTTCAAAACACGTTTCTAAATATAGATTTTTTGAGGTCAACACAAATGTCTTAAAGGAACAAATTTATGTACCACTGACTGCTGTCACATGTGTAGTTTGCATGGTCAAAAAAAGGAAGCGTGGGTAATTTTATGCGTTTGAACAAGAGATCAGATTATGACATCTCCTCTGATGTGCCGACAAACCGGAAGGAGGGGCAGAGCTGATGCAGCTTCTGCTGTCAAAGCATCCCATGAGCCACTGTTGGCAGCAGATGAATAACTGCCTCAATCACCAAGCACACACAGTCCCACAATTACTATTCAGATTTATGTCCAGATGTAGATGCAGCTACTGGAAAACCACCAGAAACAAGAGGGTTCTTGACTCTGTGTTTATTGTGCATCTTGCGATTATTATTTAGATTGATCAGAAGCAAAATAATGTTTGAAGTTCGTCACTGAGGTCATGATGAGCCAATGGGGCAGCAATATAAAAAAATGCTCACAAGAAAGTGGAATGACGTTCAAACACAAGTGACATAAATCGAAAATGTAAATGAAAGGACAGCGGGTGTCAAACGGCTTTGAAAAGACAATAAAACGGGAGGCTGATTGGGATTGGCTGGAAGCGATGCCGCGCCGCAAAGCCCAGTGGTTGTTAAAATGCACAATACGCTCTTCTCTGGAGGCGCACTAAAAGGCGAGAGATTGAAAATGCATACAAGTCGCCGGGTGAAACCCACACTTGGCTTTTTTTCTCCTCTATCTCCTCGGTGCAGCAGGCGCTCAAGGTAAGCCGAGTTTGACCTTGAAAGAGGAAGCTGCAGCGCGCTTGAAGAGCAGCTAATCGGCTGGTGTGAAGCCCCCCCCCAATCTTTTGCTGTGTGTGTGTGTGTGTGTGTGTGTGTGTGTGTGTGTGTGTGTGTGTGTGTGTGTGTGTGTGTGTGTGTGT
>JAUESF010000041.1:16520121-16531915 GCA_032274765.1 Malacoctenus tetranemus
GGCCGCACACATCCACGCAAACATGCAACATTTTGCATTTAAAGGAATTCACCTTGAAAACAACTCTGACCTTTAATTTTCCCTCATTTCTCTTCCTCTTTTCCATCACACAACCTTCACTGCACCTTCTGCTTTTAACGTCTGAAGAGCCAATTGCTTCATTTAATCTAAACATTGTTCATTTGGGAACAAGTAAATGCCATGTAATCACAACTGCTTGAAACAATTTAACACTTATTCACCTTTCAGTCTTATTTACATGTAAACAAATAACATGAATAATGTATAGAAGCATCAAATGCACACCAACATAATTCTGTTGGTAAATTTGAGACAAATTGAATTAGTCAAAAATCAGTCAGATGAAGGAATTCTAGCTTCATACTGTAAATAAATTCCGATTGGCAAAATATTTTAACCTTGTTTTTGAACGTCTTTGTAGGAAACTTCTCGGGTCATCAGTCCTCATCGTTCTACATTTTGGCTTTACTGTCAGATGGGACATTTCATAAAACAATGGAAAGACCAGATGTGTGTTTTTTTTCCACCATGTTCTTGTGGTTTAAAGACCAGTGGCCAAAGTCAGGCAGCATTCACACAGCGCGAGATTTTTCTGGTTGAAAAACTACCCAAACATCCCCAATAACACACGTTTGGTCCTTTTTCATACAGCTCTGTTCTGCGATCACTGATCTCTACCTGACTGTTTTGCTGCTGCATCTGATTCATCGAATCGTTTTCAATCGTATGTAATCTCTATCCTGAAGAAGGTCACCTCTGACACTCCAGTGGCTACACTTTTCATTTCTGATCACGAGAGTAAAACCTGTGTTTTCTCTCCGGTTGTATATTGTTGTAACCCCTGAGTTACTTCCAGCGACTTCATTAAACAACGTCCTATCTCCCCCTCCAGACGAGGTTTCCATCTTTGTCTCATTTTTCTGCCTCTTACCAAGCAATAAGCGTTTAATTTCCCCCCAAACCTCCTGTGTGAGTTGACGGTAATTGCATTGTTTCCCTTCTGGGACCCGACAGCCGACGGTCCATCTGTGACCGAGCTTATTGCTGAGAATGTGATTTACTATTGCATTATTTTATCAATATAACACGTAATAGGTGGCCAGCTTGATCTCCAGCCAGGACTGGATTCTTGGCAGCTCAGCAGGAAATGAATAACTCTTCAAGGATGAACTTTCAGATCTTGTTTACAGACCTGCAGGATGAATAAGGCTGCGGGAGAACAAAGCCATGAAGCTAATTGGAAGCGTCTTTATGGAGTAGATAATCTCAGGCTTTATTGTTTTGATTCACAGCGCTGTTTGATCACTTCAGCGCGTGCTGCAGGCGAAGTGATGTGTGACATTCAGGTCCTTACAGTGTCGTTCTGTTCATCCGCTCGTGGAGGCTGAATTGCTTGACCAGTTGATTTACTGGTCACCTGTCGTTCTGTCTTTGGCAGGGCGGGCCACCAGAACACCCCATCGGGAGCCGGCCAGGACGGCGAGGAGAACCCGGCAGCGCTGGCCGAGAGCTGTTTCCGGGAGCTGCTGGGCCGCGCGGCGTACGGCAACATGAACAACGCGGTGCGACCCGTGCTGGTGTGAGTACCTGCGCTTATCTTAGAGCTTTCATTGCCAGACGCTATTTTTTTGAAATGTCGGAGCAGCGCTGGACACTGCTGTCGGGTTGAAAAACATAGAAAGGGAATATTTTATTTTGACGGCCGATGTTCAAGCTGCTCCCAAAGACTCAAATTTTAAATGCAATGGAAAGCAACGAAACTTCATATCTTCAGTTATTACACAGACTGAAATGTTTCATGTTTTTTAACAACAATTTACCTTTTAAATCATGAAAATTCCAGAAACGATGTCTTGAAATACCGTAATATTATCAGCTGCCAGGTATTTTCCTTTTTTTTTTCTTTTTTTTTTATAGATTGAGGCCTTAATAATCATCATTCATAGTTTAAAGGTGCATAAAGATTTTGAAATGACCTTGAAATATACCAAATCCCTCATTTGTGTACTTGGGACGGTGTGAAAGCAGCTGTTGGACAGCGTGTTTATTGGTGACTTTTTCTGTTCGATTCGGTCTACAGACGTAAACACTGAGACTGAGTTGGAGCTAAAACTGTTCAGTTTGAGAGACGAACGTCTTCTGTACGTCTGTCTCTGTTCGACTTCACCGTGGAGACTCTGAAATCTTCCCTTTGATGGGAATCGCTGATTTTCCTGCAATGAAATATCAAAGTGGTCTGATGAAATGATTCATAAAAATAACATCGTCGTCCAGAGACGACTTTTCTTTTATTACAGGCGGGCGAGTGTTTGATCCAGTCTTTGAATAGTTAGAGTGAGTCTGTACAGTCTGTGTGATAGATGGTGGGGGAAACAGAGGTGTTTACTCCAGGTGACCTCAGTGTTGGAGAGAAATAATGAATTTGTTTTTTCCATTTTTTTTATCGGGGTGATGGACTCGGATATGCGCCGCCTTCCTCTCGTCCTACTGCTTTGCAGAAACAGGACGGCTTCAGATTCATAATCTACTTTATTACATGTTGAGGTCATGACACAGACAGCAGGCGAGGTGACAGGACAGCAAATAAACCTGTCGGACGCACGCACACACACTCACACACACACATTTCCACCTTCCAGACAGACCTACATCTCATGCACGAAGAGGTAGATGTGCCATCTTATTGCGTGCACACACACACACACACGCACACACGCACGCACGCGCGTGCACCCCCCTTTTAGCAGCACGCCGAGGAAATTAAATGAGCTCCTCTTATCACAGGGGTGGCTGCCGTGCGCACACGGCACACCGACGCCACCCGGTGACCATCCCTTCCTCCTGGGACTTTAAAGGCCTCGCCACCGCTCCCGTCAGCCACGCCGCGCCCGCCACTCAGCACGGCTCGCATAAATTGGACAATTACTAAGCGAGCGGCTGAGTCCCGCTGAGATTTCCCCCGTCACAGTCTGTTTGTGCCCCGCTGAGCGGAGGCGGCCTTTTCATCCTCGGCAGCTTTGGGAGGAAGGGGCTCATGCGGGATGTTTAAAGTAACAGCGTTCCTCCTCCAGCATTTATAGCCTCTCCTATAGGCGGGTCCCAGACAGTGACGTCATCCGGTTGTTCTGTTCGGGTTCAGCACCACAAATGGTTCACGGGCTGAAGGGTGGGCAGCTTGCAAAGTGTGATTCATGGTGTTGGTGGTCTTAGAAAGGGAGCAGTCGCATCGTGAATGGAAAAAAAGTTGCCAAATTTACAGACGAGTTGCAGGTCAATAGATTCTGTATGACAGCAGAGGAGCTGGTAATGCTCCCGAAAGGCAGGTTTGTTGGCAGGTTTAAAGAGTCAAAATCCTCCTTGCACACTGCAGAAAGGTACATTTTACGAAGTGCTTGTTATCTTTTTTTCAAGGCCAATTATCTGATCACACTTAAAATCGAAGGTAATCACCTGAATAGTGATCGTCTCCACCTCATCTCATCTAAAAAGCAGCTGGTTCAGGCAAAGCAATCTGCCAGTGGAGCAGAGTTTCAATGGTTCCGATAAGGTTTCTTCAAAACAGACCTGAAAATATAAACCTCTCACTCTCTCACACTAGTTTTCTTATTCTCATGTGACAAGATAGTTTAACTTGAAATAAGAGAGAAAAAACGCGCTGCAGGTCTATCAAACATTTCTACCTTGCGAGTCAACTCTGACTTTGTCCCCGGTGTTTCTTTGATTTGAAGTAAATCTCAGGCCCCGTCCAGGTGGTGCATTTTGATACCCCGGCTCCCACCCGGCTCCCACCTCACCCTCTTCCTCCTCTCGTTCGCCCCACATCTCTCGATATATTCTTCTCGTCCCAGGTTTAATAAAGTGTCTCAGTCTGTGTGAATCACCGCCTTCGCCGGGTCTCGAGGGAGAATCGCGTCTCCGCCAGTCCTCCGCGGTGACGCAGTTCCTCCGAAGAGGGAAAAGTTTTTAATGGACCGTCTCTGTCTTCATTTTCCGTCTTAATTCTGTGAGCTGTGCCTGGAAGGAACTGTAGAGCTTAGCGAATCTGCATTTATATTGTTCTATGCTTTATAAAAAGTGCCCGCTTTATCAAAGTGCTTTAATTTTTGGAGGGGGGGGTGTTTAAATCAGTTGGGTCCTGGGCCTTTTATGTCCAGATTTTCAGCGCTACATTAGCATGACATCAGAGGAAGATAAATCGAACCCCTGACGATTCATGCTCTTAACTCCTTATTTAGCTGCTGCTGTCCCACTTTCTTCACCAGTGACTCTGCGGCTAACTTTGTCTGTCTGGCTGACGTTGCTGCAGGTGATGTTTCGGTGGGAACTTTCTTCGTTCTTCTTCTGGAACCGCTTCAGTTCATTTTCATGTTTGGCCACTTGTCCAAGCCTGAGAACTTCTCACTTTTTTCAGACTTGTCTCCATTTGTATGGGCGGCTCAAATCCCCCAAAATGTACTTTCCCCGTCGAAATGAAGTCATTCGTCGCATCTAAACAACAGTGGATTTTTATTGGAGTCTTTTGGTAACACGAGTCAGTAATTTCTCTGGACAGAGAAAGGTATTTTTCGGATTGATCAGCATCATTTTAATGAAAGCTCTCAGCAACATCTCGGTCCTGAGCTGCTTCCATTTCTCACTGTTGACACCTACTCAGCAGCTGGATGAGGTCTGACACTTGACATGGGATGGCCCCACGGCGCCACACACACACGCACTCAGAGAGTGGCAGTGTGAGACTGATGTCCGCCTTCGGTCTTTAACGCCAGCTCTCCGTGCATGTGTTCATCCTGTAACCTTCTGTTTGGTTTAATGACTCCGTCTCATCAGGCGCCCCCTGCAGGTCAGGCAGATCCTCATCATCTGTCTCTCAGAGTGACTTTTTCGAAGAACAATTACCGGACACACACAGTGAGTGAGACTGTCGTCTCGGACCAAACAATCCTAAAACCCACCATGACCTTTTTCACCATATACGATCAGCTGATAACCATAGCACCACCAAAATCGAATCACCTACTCCTTGTACCACTCCTCAGCCATTGTTTTCTAAATGATCCTGTTAAAGAGCAAGAAAACATCCAACCAGACATGAAACAGGTGAAAACCCTCTCGGTGGAGTTATTGATGGACTCACTGTGGTCACGCTACATGCGACGTCTCTGCGTGAGCTTCCTCTCCTCCTTATTGGTTCCTCCAGTTGAATCAGGTCTTTATGGTGGGACCAGCTGCTGGGTCCCCTCTCAACAGCTGGTGTTGGTGTGTGTCTTCTGCTTGAACTATAGAAAGCAGTGATGTGGACTCTGATCTGAGCTTATGCCGAGTATCTCCATCTGATGAACTTGACTAAAGAGTCTTGATCTTCTCCTGGAGTTTGTTTTTTTTTTAAACATAATACTTGGAGAGACTCGGCTGCACCCAATTCGACATGAAAACATTCACTCGATACACTGATCTGTTATCGCCGAGTGTTCTTGTCACCTGCTCTGTTTTGCACCATGTTTTCATGTGGTTCACAGTGTTGCAGGAGGAGGTGAGAAATCCAAAGCAACCACTGATTTAGTGTGTCTTCAGGTCACCGTCGCTTCCGTAATTCACAGTCCGAGATTTCGGAGTGAAACATTTCTTCAGCATGTATGTGATCTCATTCGTTTCCAGAGGGGTCACATGCATTGAAAGAACCGTATTGTGTGCCGGTGTGATAGCTGTTCTGAAACGCTCTCTGAATAGCAAATATATTCATGAGTTTCGGGGCCTCGTGCAGAAAGCTGAAGGTGCGACTGCAGCAGATGAAGCTCTCAATACTTTTATTAGCACCGTTCGGTCTTTAATTTCTCCCTCGATTAAACAGCCGCTCTGCTTCACGTCCGCTGTGTCTGTCTGAGACTGAGACCAGCTCTCCTCCTGCAGGGATGAGGTGGAGGAAGGGGGGGGAAGAAAGGCGAGCGTCCTTAGACTATAAATAGCATGGATTGGGGTTAACGGGGGGGGAGGGGGAGGGAGGAGGAGGGTTTTTGGGGGGCTTGGATTGACGTCATTATGGTGAACTGTTCTCACAGCATCATCCACCGATCCCCTTTATCCTCCCTTCAGCCTTTTCTCTTTGTTCTTTTTGTCTGGAATTTGGTTCTTCATGTTTTTGTTCTACATCTTTTCCTTACTTCTTCTCTGCATTTCTGCTTCCGACACCCAATTCGACTGTTCCCTTTCTCAAAAAGTGCCTCTGAGCGAGAGGCTGCTCTTATTTTTCACCCAAACGGCGACCTGCCGTCCGGCTCTTATGCTGAAATCCGACTGTATTCGTCCCTGCAGGATGTTCTCTCGAGGGAATTGGAAAGTGGACAAGATGTAACAACTCAGTGTGAACCCTGATGATCGATATCAGACCGGCTATGAAAGATTAACGGGCACAATCAAACACACAATTGCTCTTATCACAAAGCTCTAAAGCAAGAGTGTGATCAATCTGCGTACCGCCATCACACAGATCTGCATCAGGCAGATCTGCATCAGGCCATCAGTGACAAAAGCAAGACGAGAACAAGCCCAAAGAACTACAGAGCACGAGGCAGATGTGTTTGCAGCGAACGGTTTAAAAACAGACATGATGCGGGTCACAAACACAAACTTCAACTTAAGAAGGCAAAAAGGCAGCTGCGCTGTGTTTAAAGTCGCACCACTTGATATTCTCCTTCTTCCCTGGATCTTTGCTCCCGGCTCTCTTATGTGCTCTTATCTTCAAGTGGAAGACAATCTCTCTGCTTTTCTACTCAGGATTTCAAAGTCAGGCTGCTGATTCTGTTCTCGTAAGACGGTTTATTAAAACATACAATTATGTATTTAATGGTAAAGTTTTCTTTTTTTTTTCTCTCTGCTGTAAAGTTTGAGCCATATAAGCGTGAAAGGCGGCAGCGATGCTTATCTGCCTGTTCACTGTTTGAGCATTTTATATGCAAAAATTAATCCCAACACTGTTGTCTGTGTTATTCAAATTTTTCTTGCATGACCCTTAAAAATTACGAAAATGCTTGACATATCGAAAGGGAAACGGGGCCCATTTTTGATGATAATGTGCATAAAATTGCAATTAAAAAAACCTGAAATCTTTTGTATCTGCTTCATCTGAAATGAAGGTACTAATTTGATCATTTGGAGCTCTCTCAGATAAAACTGAGATAAAACTCAAGCTTCATCAGCCAATACACGGCAATCAAATAAAAACGCATAATCGCCAGTTCCGATCTTTACACACATCATCAATTTATGTCCATCCATCATCTGAACAGGAATGTTCTCAGAGTGTGGACGCAGAAGAACTCACAGGAACGCTCTGGGTGGGATTCCAACTGGGGGTCTTTCATTGCAAGCAACAATGCGAACAACTTCATCCAAGACCCATCAGATTACACTCACAAAATGGTACTTCAACAAAGTTCCGATGATTATGAGAGACTCAACATTCAACTTAAAAGCTTTTTTGTGTATCGCAGGTTTTTAGCAACATCCTCCTCCAAGCATCCACTTAGAGTCCACAACATCGCTGCGAGTTGCTCTGTGTCATTTTTGTACCTTTATCGAAGTGCCTTTATTGTCCATGAGATCTTTCCATTGTTGGCTATTTCTGGATCAAACTTAATCTTTGATAAATCCAATATTCCAGCTGAAAGTCCGCTAACGTTGTTCTCGCTGTAAGCAGACGGGTGATGTTTCCTGCCCGCGCGCAGACATAAATAGCAGATGTATGTTGGAGATGTGTTTACCTCGGGGCAGCTCCCACAGAGGCCGGTAAATCTGTCGATCTCTGACTCCCAGGAGATGTTTGTTATTCTAAACCTTTGACCTCATGTGTATCTCATCCTCAGAGCTCTGTTTCAGTTCAAGACACTCGGAGATCAGTGGTGGGATTCGCCCGGCTTTGCTCAACGTTTCCATGCTTCTTCTTTTTTTTTTTTTTTTTGACAGGCGATCCCCCTCTGCGTTATCTGATTATGTCCGTCTGTCTTCCTCTTCCAGTTTGCAGGCAGCTCGTGCTTCAGGTTACTGGTGGGAAGGTGTGATTGTGTCTTAAAGAACAATAAAAGAACTTTTCCACCTCATTACTCCTTTTCTGCCATGATGGAGCACACATGTGCTATAAACTTTAGTACCCTTCACTCAGTGTGACATCTGCTGGTGAAAACGCCACCAAGTGAAGCTAAACTAATAAGCTGCTTCACCTGTTTTACAGTGTTAGCTCATATTTGCCTTCATTTGATACTAAACCCTTTGTAATGCTTTTGGCTTTTGTTTTTTCAGCCACCTGGACAACCATCACTTGTGGGACCCCAATGAGTTTGCTGTTTCCTGCTTCAGAATCATCATGTACTCGATTCAGGTACAGTCGACAAAAGGTTGTGAACTGAAGTTTGAAAAGTGGCTCTGAATGGAGTCAAAACGTGTTTGTATTTGAAGGTTCTTGACTCTCAGGAGGATTTGGAATGCTCAAACATGGCTCCCTGGATTGGAGCCAGTTTGAGCCTCAAATTAGTTGCTCCAGCTCCTCCGACAGCTGGAAGCTTCGTTTGTTCAGGCTGTCTTTTCTGTCTTATTCGTCCTTTTCTCTGGAGTGACCCAGGTCAGGGAAATTTCTTCTCTATCAGTCTCACTTAAAGATGAACTGATTACATTGTGGCCATCGCTGTCAGTCAGAGAAGTCTCCTTTTTTCTCTCATTTGCTGCCAGAGTTTAAATCAACTCAAGTTTTGTGGCCTTTTCTAACTCTGTCAGTTTGACCTTAAAAGACACATTTGATGATCACAAAGTCTGATCCTGCCACACAACAATGTGGTGAGTTAAAGTGTTGGAGCAAAGTGCACAGTGCACAAATGTTGCACAGAGTTTCACTTCATGTTAAAGATTGGAATAGTTCAGGCGTTGTGTTCATTGATCAGTCACTCTTTGCTGGTTTAATACCACAAACGAATCTGATGACAGGGAGTCTGGAGAGCAAACTGCCAGCAGACGCTCAAATTAGATCGAGCACGTTTGAAATGTAAAACGAATGTTGCCGCTGAATGAAAGACTGACGACTTCAGAGGTCTAAAATTGTCAAAAACACACAAGAGGATTTGTGTGTCGCTTCCAGAATCGGATGTGATGAGTCGTTTACAACATCGAGGTGTTTGCTCGCTCTTTGTCTCAGTGTGGAGGCCATTTCCAAATCCTTTTCGTCACTCTGTGGTTCCTCAGGCTCAGCATTCGCACCACGTCATCCAGCAGGTCCTGAACCACCTGGACACCCACAACAAGAACACGCCGCGGGTCAGAGCTGGCATCGTCCAGGTTCTCCTGGAGACGGTGGCCATCGCAGCCAAAGGATCTGTGGGTGAGTGAACACGGGCTGCGAGGCACCGACAAGATGTGCCCTCCACCTTTATTCTGATGTCCTGATATGAAAATCCTTGAGCAGGATCAAATGTTAGGAACTATTTTGAGTGACTAACTTACCCAATAAGGTTTCTCAAGGACACACTAATCTTTGCTGATTTATTTTTCAAGAAGCACGTTGCACCACGAAACTGAACGGAACAGATCTGCTGTCTACACATAGACTTGGTTTTTTTCTGCACGTCAAACAAATATGTCATTAAACTGTCCCGAAGAAATTGAGCAAAAACTTTCCTTAATTGCAGAAACCAAGTGCTGCTAATCACTGATGGTTCCTATATTTCATCTGTTCCATACGAAGCAGTGGAACTGATGTCACGCTGTGAATTAGGTGTTAATACGAACACCTCCCACTCCACAGGAAGACTCGTTTTACACTCTTCAGTCCAAAGATAAATCTGTTACAAGGATTTCACTCACACCCTGAAACACACTGTCGAAGCTACGGCAGTCAATGGAATAATTGATGATTGATCGACAGAGAATAAGCTCAATGAACACTGTGATGTAACTGTTTCATTAGATACTCATAAAATGCTTATTTTTGTCGGTTAGGATTCTCTTATGAGGAGATTTAGTCATGTATGAAGATAATCGCACACAAGATGTGTGAAGATGATTAAGGTCTAACAAAATATACAAGACACAGCAAAACACCTCATTTCTCAGACACATCAATGATTCCTTTCAGAAAGCTGCTGTAACTCTCTGCTGCTCAAACACACGAGAGTTAACATTGGACTCGTCAATACCAAATTGATTGTTTTGAGGGAAGACAAACAAGAGCTGAGCAGACAGTGCAGCCTCAGACTTGAAGGTGTTTAAAAGGTGCTGATGTGTTTTTCATCCTGACATGTTTCCCTCCTCCCTTTTCCGTGCTCTCACTTCGCTCAAGTGTTAATTGCCTGCTAACGAAATAAACACAAAGTTTGCCACCTCTGGAGAAGAAGACAAACAATCTAGTTCAAACCAATTATTCATTGATTCAATTTGTTAAGCCACCTACGCTTGTTTAGAAAGTTACATCCAGATATGTCATCTTTACATCCACAAACTTGTGTTTTTTGCCGCCTCCACCCGGGGGGGGGGTGGGGTGGGGGTGGGTGTCACACCATTGACAGGAATGATTCAAGAGTCCAAAAGAAGCGACGTGTTCAGCCTGGAGAGTGGAAGCACGACTCCCACCAATCTGTGGCTCGGTACAGTATGGAGCTGTGGATAGATTGAGGCTAAAAATAGACTCCCACTTCCATCACGCCTGGTATTAACAAGCACAACAGTAACAAATAATTATACTGGAGAAACGCCGAGGCGTTGCTCAGGTACTCCTCATTTGCAACATGATGTAGAGCAGTGAGTCACACTTCTGGATGTTTTGATCGCGTCAGTGCTTTGCATCGTATGTAACAAATCCGACAACAACAACAACGGAGCACAAACAGAAAACCTTGACAATGGCCTGTTGAGATTCTCTGCTTGCAATAATTTGCGGGAATTTGAGCACTCGGGTCAGTGTTTCAATTGGCTGCGGGGGGCTTTCTTCATTAACCTCATCCATAATTACCTGCCGGCATCTTCTTCCCTTCGTGACGAGACCGTCAGGCGGTGTTCGTGTCCCACAACGAGCCCCATTCAACCGTGTTAGGGTGCAAACCGAGGAAATGAGGAGGAAGAGACCCTGCTACCGCAGCGGAGAAGTTAATCGCAGATTAACATTTCAGATAAGAGCGCACATGAATGCTTTATCAATGAGGCAGGCCAGGAACCACTGCTGTAAAATTAGAAGCGAGGAGGAGCAATAAGAAGGGAGGGAAAAGGAAGAATCCAACCTCATGAAGGCGGCAGAGGAAACAGACAACTGGAAGTTTCAGCCACTTTATTCTAGACGAATTGATTTGATTTTTTTTAATTTTTACTTTGTGAGCAAAAAAGGCTGTTACTTGGCTATAAGTTGTGTGTTAATATCAGGCATCAAACAACCAAAAGAGGTTAGTTTATCCTCGACCTGCACTGAGACCAGAAAAACAACAAGAAACAATCCAGTCCAACTAATCAGGTCCTCTTGTCAACTACAACCAAAAACAAACAAAACTGAATTAGGAGCGAATTTAAGGTTAAAAAATATGGTGTTTTTCAAATAATTCAATGTGGCTCCTGTGTGATAAATATTCTAAAATATCTCCCAAATTCCAGACTGGGTCTCGACATGCTGCAGAACTGAAGGATTTGTGACTGTGAGCTTTCTGTATATAATCTATATTTCAGTTTTTCTGGTCGCTTTGCAGACAAACGATCCCTGCAGCTGACAGATTGAGAATGTGGCGGGGGGGGGGGGGGGGGGGGGGGGGGG
>JAUESF010000041.1:16550528-16577306 GCA_032274765.1 Malacoctenus tetranemus
TGATTCCATCCAACGATCTCGGCCGGCTGGGAAGTCCATTGGCCCGAGAAACGAGAAGCTGTCGACCGGACGCTCGGTCGTGTTGTTGAACGCGGCAGCACAGAAAGAAGGTTAAATCCAACGTTTAATGTTTGCACTCTGATCACTGTGGACTCTGTGGTACTATAGCAAAAGGGAATCTGCACAGGTTGTTAAAACAACAACAGATAGTTTGGTACAACTAGATCATTGAAAGGTTTGTTTGTTTTTTTTCTTGATGGTTTTATGAATTGTTGGAAAAGTTGCATCTTGACAGGTGATTTCAGTTGCGTTGACTCTTGAACTCCAAACGAGTGACTGCAGTGACTTCAGCTTCACTACTGGCCTGCCTTATTTTCATGATGCTGGACACAAATAGCGCTTTAAAAGAGTGTATCAACGTGATCCTTTTTTTTTTGTCACCTTTTGAGATGAAACTCTTCTGTTTACCAGCTGAAATCTGCAAAATATCAAGAATGAGAAAAAAAAATAGCTTTGTTTTTTTTTTTTTAATGTTTGTGATGCAACAGTTTGTATTTCTGTGCCAGTTTTAGAGATAGAAGGTGTCACGTTTTGTCTGTGTTCAGCCTTCACAGTGACGAACCGCTAAAGCTCGGCTTTGTTTCAGATGCATCAACGACTTTAACCACTAGATGGCGCTGAGGCTCGGCTCCCGCTGCCGGTTCAGGGGGAGGAGTCCCGTTAACGTTGGAACTGGTTTCTGCCAATGAGCGTTCAGCTGCCCGCTCAGCTGTTACCATCAAAGTAAAACGCCGTAAACGCTGAAAACGTTCGCTTATCGGAGGAAAAAAAAAGACGTGAACTTGCTGGTTCCTGATAGTTAAGTAAAAGAAATAAGGGAAATCTGGTTTGTTTGTTCTGTCATCATGACTGGATTTGTTCCGTCTGCTCCAGTTTGTCCTTCTCCTGATCTAATTCCTCCCATCTTCTTTCTCCTGCTAGAGAAAGTGTCGCCCTGAACCACAGCAGCAGTCGAGCCTCAGCGCTTTATTACAGAGCCTCTATTTAATAGGAAATCGTGTATTAATGTTCAAGATATCAAAATAAAAGGTATTTCTTTCAGAGTTAGTTCTTCCTGTGTGATTTCTGTTGCCATCAATCAGATCCAGCTGTTGGCTGCTTGTCTGCTCTGTGCTTTTATTTCACAAACAACCGCTTTCCTCATCCATCACAGTGGAGCCATGAAAATCAAAGGAAACATTTCATTTCTGAAGTCACGATAAATTAAACAAACGATGCCACAAAATGACCTTCAATCTCAGAGCTGCCTTCCAAAAGTGGCGCTTAGTTTCTATTTTTGTTTTCTTCCTCCTCTTCTTCCTCCTCCTCTTCCTCTCCTTCTTCCTCCTCTTCTTCCTCCTCTTCTTCTTCCTCCTCTTCTTCCTCCTCTTCTACCTCCTCCTCCTCCTCCTCCTCCTCCTCCTCCTCCTCCTCCTCTCCCCTTGCTCCCAGTCTGTCTATGGATTGTCGCTCATGGCTCTGCTGCTCACCGGGTTCGTGGTGGTGGGCTTGAATCCCACTGACTGTTGTCGTCTCTTGGCTCTCCTCGCTGGAAGCAGGCGGAGGAGTGCGAGGAGGAGGAGGAGGAGGAGGAGGAGGAGGGAGACGAAGCGTCTCGCCTGAAGCTCCAGTCAGAGGATCGGCCTGTTCTTCCTCACCCTGCTCGGCGCTTTCATCACTGCAGACACAAACGTTTCATTGAGCAGTTTGAAATCATTCTTGATTTAATCATTCTTCCTTTTTATTGATCCACATTTCGATCTGAAATTATGTGCACACACACACACACACACACACACACACACACACACACACACACACACACACACACACACACTTGAAACAACAGTTTGTGACCATTTTACAGCTGAGGCGTGTCACAGTTCCTCACCTGTCCGGCTGCTGCCGTGACGGCGGCGTCTGGTCCCTGCTGTCGCTGCCGTCCTGCTGCGACCTCCCTCCTGAAGGCTGAGCGTGCTCCTCACTGGACTGGGGGGGCGACGAGACCCTCGCAGGTTTGGGGGGTCTGCTGGCGCGGCGGCAGGGCGGTCCCGGACCGCGGCACCTCTGCGCCGGCAGGCTGTGGTTGAACCGCGCCGCTGCCATGCACTCGGCCGTGGTTTTGTCGCACACGCACTGCAGCTTGTCGCACGCAGAGACGCCCTGACCTGAAGGGGGTGGGACGGATCACAGGTGAGATTCACGCCACGTGTCCAGGTGACCGACGCTCATTTCCTTCCTGTATGGAAACGGATCCAGGAGCAATGGTCTGGCGCTGCTGATGTACCGCGGCAGCGTTGCACTCACATCGAGGCTTGCCGGCCTCACAGGAGACGTGAGCGTTGAGCTTCCTGTCGGCTCTGCAGCCCAGCGAGCCGATCTGCTTCAGGCAGCACTGATGGAAGAAGCAGCACCTGATGGAGACCGTCAGCACGCGTCAGCACGTCTCCCAGTCTGCACCGGTTCCCTTCAGACTTCTCAGAGTCGACACACAGTGACGGTCCACACGCTTCACACCAACATGCTGAACAAGCTTTTTCTTCAGAGTCACATAACAGAGCCTTATTTTTCACACTTTTGTATTCTACTTCGTTAAAACGTAGTTTTTCCTTGACTCGTCCTAACTGAACTTCTTTCTTCATGGTGATCCTGCGCCCGCTGACCTGTCCAGCTGGTCCAGCGGCTGCCCGCCGCCCTCCTGGCCGCAGTAGCAGCCGTACATCTCGTACTCGTGGGGGCATCGTCCCGTCAGGCAGCGCAGCATCTCCCCCAGCGCCGGCATGTCCCTCCTGCTCCGCCCATCGCTCCCGTACAGGCTGAAGGAGCGCGTGCATTCTGCGAATGGCAGGTCAGTTCAGGTGGAGCGCGCTCTTGACACCCCCCCCCGGGGTCGGTTACCCCACTGCGTTACCTCGGCTGTCTGCCTGCTGCTGCACCTCGCTCAGTCCCACGGACTCCAGCAGGGACCAGGCGAAGAACGGCACGGCCCTCCTCCGAGCCACGTCCCAGTCTGACGACACACAGAGGCCTCGCGTCACTCCGTTTGACTTACACAAGCTTTCGAGTGTGAATTGAGGGAACGCCTCGGGGCTTCATTTGGGCCTGTTCTCCTCCTTGTTGGCAGGAAAGAAGGAATATAAGGATCTAGCATTTAGCACTGACCACGCTGAATATGTATGATGCATGTTGTAGTTCACAGATGGGGGGGGGGGGACTTGATGAAGCTCCTGCAGCTAAATCAACAAACCTTTGCACTTTGTGGCGCTTACTAAAGATTTTCCTACTGTCTATATTCTTGCTTGTATGGTACGTCGCTTTGGACAAAAGCGTCTGCTAAATGGAACTGGACAATTCAAATTAGAACTCTGTGTGTTGCTCTCAACTGAAGGAATTAACGAGACTGGACGCAGAACTTGAACGTGTCAGAGGTCGAATGCAGAAAGGAAAAGTGACGTTTTTGTCAGATGAATCTGAAACGGGGCGTCCGGTGCGTCTGCTCGCTCGCTACCGTCCGCGGCTGCCTCCTGCGAGCTGTCCGCCTCGTCTCCGTCCTCGCGCGGAGGCTCGCCGGTCGCGCGGCGGCCGGTCTCCCGCGGCTCCTCGCCAGATTCCGCCTCGGCGGAGGCGCGCGAAGGCGAAGGCGAAGCGAGCGGCGGTTCGACGGCGCTCCAGCTGACGGCAGGCGCAGGAGCGGGCGGTGACGGAGACGCGGCGGGTGGGAGCGTCGGAGGCTCCTGAGCTGCAACAAGTGAAGGAGAGACGAGGAGATCTTACAGAGCGTCAAAGTCGCAGAGAGAAACGTGCGACATGATGAGGCTCCCATCCTGTTGGGCCAGACCAACACATTCCTGCACACTCCAGTCATTTCCACACGTTCTGCATCAGATGCGATTTTTTTCTACGACGGTGCAAACCTTTAATTAAAAACTCTCACCCAAGGTTTTAATTACATGCTAATTGATTCAGAGAGGCGTGTCAGGGTGCAGCGGCGTGAAGCGTGGCGCCTCCTCACCTCCATTCGGGGGAGTCGGAGCAGTGGCAGGCGGCGGCGGCGTCACGTCCTCCTCCCACGGACTGTCGGGAGCCGCCGCGGCGGCGCTTCCTGGTTTGGTCTGAGGCGGCGCGGAGGGCGGGGCGGAGGGTGGGGGCGCGGCTGTGACGGTCGGGTCCCGGCCTGGAAGGACTTCGCTCGGTGACGACGTCTGTTTCAGCGCTTCAACAGGACTTGAAGTTGAGACTGTCGAAGGAAAACAAAAGCAGCTTCACCTCAAGAAACGTGGGGAAATTGTTTTGTGAATGATCCTTTAAATAACAGTAACAAGTGTTGTCAACATTGAACTTTAAGAATTGAACACAAAGGACGAACCTGACCTCAATGTTTTTCTCTTTTTTTAACTGTAAATTAAGACGCAGGTTGTTCTGCTTTACCAACAAATGTGCGCCGGTTGGGCCGGATGGTTTTCCAGGCTTAATCGAGCAGAAAGAGCAAATATTTCCCTGAACTGCTGAAGTTGGGGTCACTTCAGGAGTTCTGTGGGAGCAGAGGAGCCTCGGAGCACACGCGATCTGACCTCCGGTCGGCCCCGGGGGGCCCGCGCCGTCCTCGCCGACGCCGCGCTCCATCCTCTCCTCCGAAGCCGAAGGTGTTGCTGGTGTGAGTGTGAAGCTGACACCTCCTCCACCTGAAGGAACAAAAAAAAGGAAGCCCGACACGAAGGCGGGCGCCGGAGGGATATTAATGCATCTGGCTTGATTAAAGCCGGCATCGAGGAGCGCGCGCGCGTCGGCCTTCTCTGGCTGGGATTAAAAGTGTACGCCGTAATTTGTGTGAGGAGCGATCTCCCCCCCGGCGCCTGTCAGAGCCTCGGGTTGTAATTACATATTGTGCCACACTCGGAGGAAAATATCCACCGCAGCCGTCACGTGGCTCCTCCTTAATTTGTTATTCAAGGTTGTGCGAGTTTCTCAGAAGCAGAAGTGTTATCCTGCACTCAACGCTCGAGTTCTCGTCTCGAGCTGAATCAGTCTCTTAGCGATGTTTTGAATCAACGATGTTTGCTTCCTTTTGTCAGCAGAGATTAAATGAAGAGGTGGATGTTTGTAAGTTCTTTGTATCGGAGCTTAATTGGTGTCAACACACTGCAGAGATGCAGCAGTGAGTCCGTGCTGCACGAGACAACGTGTTCCCACGTCGCTGCCGACCGGCAGTTTATGGGAACCTCAGACCTCAGGTAGTGACTGGGAGGCCTGAAGCAAACACCAGCCGCTGATCTCTTTCGATGGTTCTACCTGTGAATAAACCAGTGGCTGAAGAGGAAATATTGTTGGATATCGACTGTGACTCATCCTGAAGTCGGGGTGGCACGAAATGAACGTACCACGCTCATCAGATTCATCCTCCGCCTCCTCCTCCTCCTCCTCTTCCTTCTCCTCCTCCTCCTCCTCCTCTTCTTCTTCCGATGACGTCGGTGGGGTCGTGTTGGTTATCCTGCTGTGTGTACTGAGTTGAGGTTTCACTGAAGTCCAGGATGAAGTTGTGGCAACAACTGAACAAAAAAGAAATCAAGATCGAGTAAACAATTAAAAGTAAAGTAAAACAACAAGCGTCTTCTGTATTTATACTGCAATACAATTACTGCTTCCTCGTCGGTGACCTGTTTTTACTCTCTGTAATTGGTCGTAAACACGAAAACGTTCTAAAGAATTGATTTTTGCTCTGAGAGTTAAAGGACTCTGATTGGACTGTGGCCCAAAAACAAGCATGTTTTTGGTGGAAGTTAGAGACAAACGCTTTTCTTTCCCACCTTCCTCTGACGACTCCTCTCTGCTCACCGACGTCTCCTCCGCGTGAGGAGAAGTCGGAGCAAGCGACACCGAGTCGGTAAGCGCCGCCGCCGCCGCCGCCGCCGTCCCGGTTTGAAGCGTCTGCATGATTTGGTCTGCAGAGCCCGGTGAGGACGTCGACGTCGGTCCTCCCTCCAGCTCCGCCTCCAGCTCCGTCTCTCCCTCATCGACGTTAAAAAGCGACTCTGAAAGAGGGAAACTCTGTTTTCGCTTCGCGCGTGAAGTGAAATCTTTCTCTGACTTCTTTCAACGAGAACTCCTGAAACATTACGTCACCGCGTTGTAGGAACTGATTTCAGATGAACCGAATCTGAACTGCATCACGCCTTCTGCATTCAACGTGAAGAAAGTTGTGAATGAAGTTCTGGATGAATCATTGTTCAGTTCTAGAACATGACATGAACGCCATCACGTCATCGATATATAAAACAACCTCCCATCACCAGAGCTCCTGAGTGATAAGCATGAGCGGCTGGTTTTCAGTGGTGATGAGATGCTCCGTGCTATTTGCTCACCCGCGCTTATTGCAGGAAGATTGTGGGTCATCTGATCTGTATTTATCTCTCCCCGCTCGAGTGCTTCCTCTGTGGCCGTCTCATTCAGATCTGCGGAAGCGGCCGCGCACGAGAGAGTGACAGGAAGTGGCGGAGCCAAGTGAGTCATTGAGCAGCAGGAGTGAAACAGCAGGGAATGTATTTCTGGTGGAGGCAGCGGGACGCTCGGCCGCGGCCAAACCAGATCACCGGCAGATTGGAAAAACTCAAGTTTGCCAGAGAAGAAGAGGAAGAAGTGAGGAGGGGAGCGCAGGAAGTGCGGGCAGATGGGCGGCAGGAGGCCAGCGATGTGACTTTTACCTTCAGAGAAGAAGCTGGGGTGTGTCGACTCTTCCTCTGCTGCCTCCTCTGCACCACCTGCACCTTCCTCCAACTCATCTGGAACGACATCGACTCAAACGGTGGGAAACTTCACAATGTGAGAGTCAATGCATGAATCAGAAAGACACAATATTCCTGCTTTTGCTCTTAACTCAAAACCATCTTCTTTATCTCTCATCTTTTACATCAGCTGGATTCTGCTTTTATTACTTCCTGTCACCGTGCAACACCTGCGTCCTTTCCATGGTGGTCCACATATATGACCCTCGTGTCTTTAAATCGCTCAGGTGTTCCCCTCCGCCTGTGTCCGTGTTACACCCCCGTGACCTGTGGGCCAATTAGAGAGCGTACCAGCAGGCGTGGGCGCGGTGACCGGCTGGCCGCCCGTCCCCTCGGTGTGACTGCGGTTCTCCACCCCGCCGGTCATTAGCGGCTCCATCTCTGCTGGTGGCAGACACAGAAACAGCTCGGACTGAGTCAGAGCACAGACACGCTGAGTCACAGCTGAGGACAGGAGACGCTGCCTCTCCTCCCATTCCAAGCGCTGCTCTTCAACCTGCATCTGTCCCCTCTGCCCCCCCTCCGGTCCACCCTGTGATTACTGACTGATTACAGGTGATGAGGACGCGTCTCGCAGCTGTAATGAGACAGTTTGGGAGGTGTTGAAGTCTGTTTTCACCTCCTCTTGAGTCTGTACGAAAGGAACTTTATTTTGGTTTGGATAGGGAGCAACAAACAAACCTTTTCTTTGTTCCATCTACTTTGAAAAAGTGCAGTGACGCTGCAACTTGCAAACAGTTTGATTCGTCAAAGGGATTTTACACCTTTTTACCAAAACCATGAAACATCATCATAAAATCGCTCTTATTTTAGGTGTGAAATATTCTGTTTTACTCCACTTTAAATGTTTTATTAAATGCACTCATTCTGTCTCGTTTCGTTAAATAAAGCTTCACTAAAGCCTCCAGAACAACTTGTAATCACTCTTGATCTTTCAGTCAAAAGTTTAATTTATCTTATTAATTTGGTGACTGTTTTTGTTTGGTTTTTTTTGTTTTTGTTTTTACATTTTCTGTCAGTAAGTTTATTCTCCAAACCTGCTGGAGTGTTTTAAGTTTTTCTATTGTAATCGCCTGTATTTACAACAAGAAAATACATGTAATGATAATTGAAACCTGCTGTCGGCAGCGAGAAGTTTGCGAGCAGAAAGCCCGCAGAGTCGTTGACTGCTGGCAGAACATCTGGAGCGAAGGACGACGAGTTCAGTGTCGCTGTCAAAGTGAAACACACAAAAACATGGTCACTTTTCACTCAAAGATCAACAGCTCATGTAAATAAATGTATTTTATAGATTTTGAAGTGCAGAAAAAGTGTGACTCTCGAGAGTTCCTAGGAACTAACTGAGACCAATCAACACTCGGTTATTTTGTCATTACGAGTCGTTCGTGAACTGGAGACTCAGTGTGGACCTTCACCACAGGACCCAACTCCTCCTGGATGGAAGCTGCACTTTGAAGTCACTCTCTGATTACATATTCGGTCCAGTTCAAACTTTTTTTCCTTCTTTTTAGGAATCTTCAAAAGGACTTTTAAACTCCCCAAAGCTTCTGGATTTACAAAATATGAAGCTGGCCCGCTCCTGCTACCCTTTAAGCTCTTAATGCCAGTTTTTGACGGAAAATAATCAACACAGCTCGACTGGGTTCACACAGGGAAGGTTTGCAGGCTGATGCTATCGGAGCGCTCTTTATTCAAACGGAGCAACTCGTCTTGAACTATCTGGTGGGCCTCTAGCAGGCTTTACAAACTTTCCCTCTGAAGTCGGCTGCTCAGCTTTAATAACCTCCTCTCCCTCAGATTCTCACAGGTCTCTCAGCCGCTCAGCTGGGTACAACTTCTATATTTGGAGTCAGGCCGATCAAAGCAACGCAGCACAATCCTTCAGCTGTACGGAGGCAGGAGGCAGCAGGCTCTCACGTCAAGGGGTCATTGTTTTAATTGGCCGGGTTGTGACTCAGCCGCCTGCGTTTCTTCCCAGGCGATTGTTTTTTTCTCGAGGTCTGACTCGGTCGACCCGCGTCGGAGCGTGGCACACGGTCTGGAGGATGATGCGGCGTCGCCGTCTCCGGACTCACCCGCTTCTCCGAGAGCTTCACCCGTCTGCTTGGCGCCGCCGAGCATTTCTGAAAGGCAGAATTGACTCAATGAGGGGGTCATGCTTCTGGGGTTTTTTTTTCCGCTGCTCTGCCGCGAAGAAGGAGGTAAAAGCAGAATCGATGCTGACAAACTTCAAGGATGAGATTCATCATCCAGCAGCAGGAAAATCCCAACTACAGTCTGCTGGAAAACTGTCCTGAAGATCAGGCTTCAAATCCCAGTCAGGTGTCATAACATTAGGACCACCTGGCTTATAATGTGTGAGCCCCTTTGTGCTGCCAGAACAAACATGATTTATCTAACAGATAAGCACGAATAAACCTCTGAAAGTGTGACACCACAATGTCAACAGCAGGTCATGAAAAACATTTTGACTGGAGGTCAAAACAACATCGAGTGAACGTGTTTCTCTGTGCACATCCCACAAATGTTTGGATTGAAATCAGGAGATTGTTCGGGTAAAGTCAACACCACTAAAGGACTTTCTTCATGTTCCTTTTAAGGCTTTTAAGGATCACCACTTCTATGTATAACCAAAAGCATCACAGCGTCCAAAGAAGTCTGTTCAGCTCTGCAAGTTTCCTCTCACCTGTTTGATTGACAGCGAAGCAGAACGACTCGGCGAGATGTCGCAGCGTCGAGTTGTACGGGCTGCGAGTGATGCAGTCGATGGCTGCCTGGTCACATTCACAGAACCTCTGCTGACACGAGTCAACCGCATCTTAAAGAGACCAGAAAAAACAGTAGAAAATAATGACTCATTGTTGCCGAACATCCTTTAACATGAACAGGCTTTGGTTCGGTTTGATTGGTGAGAATGATGGTTTATTAGCTTTACGAGGTTTGTTCATAAAATTGATGAAACTTTTTTTTCTGTTTCACATAATTACAGATTACCACAGCTGCTTTTTTCTAATTCTTTCAATCATCCCGTCTCCTTGCACAAAATGTCAAACTGTTGCTAAGCGTCTCACCACAGCTCGTGTTTCCTGTTGCACATGTCAAGTTGTATGGCGGTGAAGGAAGCTCTTGCCTGCAGGGGGCAGCATCCTGGTAACACAGCCTGTGAGCCTCACAACAACTGAAAGAACAGATGCAGAAAAAGTTTTTAGAAGCATTTAGTTTCAGCCTGCTGAAGAACATCAGTGTACCACAGAATTAGCTTCGAGATCGATTTTGTTGGATATTGAGGTACCAGGCTGACTGAAAGGAGTAATGTTTGAAAACTAGTGCACATCAGAAACTGCCATCATGGCCTTTGTACTGGAAACAGCATAATTCTTATTGTGAAATGCACGAGGAAATGCATCCTTCAGTAGCTAATGTGAGGCAAAACAGAGAGCAAAAGAGTGTGAGTGTAGAGTTCATGGCATGACTTTGTCTCTTGATGCAAGCGAGTTGTCAGTTCTGCAGAGACACTTGTATGTTTGGTGGGATAACAATGCAGGTAGAACCGGTATCTGTAGTCAATAAGGAGAGCCTCAGACACCTCGACCATCCACTGGACCCTGTGGATGCTCCCAGCCCGCCTCTGACATACTTTCCCTCGATTAGGACACCAGGCTGCATCTTTAAATTCACAAGCTGCTGCAGCCGCGTCCTGCTGAGAGCTGCCTGCTTACAAGTCCAGAGGATCCACGGGGGTCCCAGCCGACACGAATCTGCAGGAGCAGCCGTAACCTTCCAGGTCACGTGGACAAATCCCCGATGCACATCGCAGTTTTGACACGAAGTGCAGCAGCGAGGGGAAATTGTCGAAAACCGAGTGGAGCCAGGTGAAGCGCAGGCCCAGACAGTCTGCAGGAAGAGGAGATGGAGAGTGAACGCAGACGTGATACGAGGAACAGACCTAAACAGGTTTTCTCATCTTGCAGGCGGAGAGCAGAGCGATCGAATGGGAGATAATCCTGCTGGCAGGTTCCAGCAACCACAGTTCAGAGGTGCATGCAGGGCAGAAAATGACTCCGGCCACAGATCTCGACACGCCAGATGTAGACAGAGAGCTGATTGCGGCCGGTGGGGGTCCGAAAGCATCACAGCCTGTGAATCAGTCACTGAGGATGCACACGACACCCGAGATGTCCCGTCTGATTTCATGTCTGGATCGCACTGAGCCAACAGGGACGGATGTATCTGCTTTCCAAAACACACTGATCTTCACTCAGATTTAATCCAAATTTCAAACCACCCTCGTTTCAATAAAAGATCTGTTAAATCTGCCACACTTCAGGCTGAAATCTCACCAATCAGGTCGTCTGCGTTCTGGTCAGTCGCCTCTGGGTCCGGACAGAAGTTGAACGCAGCTGAAAACACTTAAGACGAGAGAATAAAGTGAAGCTGAAGGGTCAGCATCATCGTCACTACCTGAATACAATGAAACTTTCAGAGGGGAGAAATTAGAAGCGGTGGGACATGAAGTCATTAAGGGAAACTCACCATGTGGGAGAGCAGACAGCATGAAACCCCAAATCAGCAACATGACTTGTTCCTGCAGTCACACAGACACAACTTGTGTTTCTCCAGTGACTTTAGATCAGCAGCACAAACACGTCAGTGCGCGACAAGAGCAGATGGCGTGCGACTTCATTACTGCAAATTAAAGATGTTGGTGCCCTTAATACCTGCTCGTTATGTTCTCTGTTTAATCATCATTCCATTGCAGATGACTTTTTTGGATTGTATTGTAACTTCTTTCTTCAGTGTGCATGAGCGGATATTCTCATTATGCTGTTGCCTCCAAATCAGGCTCTACATTAGCACATCCCTGAGAGTGGATCGCAGCTCCCTGGTGGACCATGAGGGGACTAGAAGTGGGCAGTAAGATTCTCTTCGTACTTTCTCCATTGGATCCTGGTTCCACCTAAGTGCCGGTGTTGCCGGGGACTTAAAACGGTACTTTCTGAAAACGCGTCCCAGTAGGACACAGCCTGAAATGGACCTGCTGCATCTCGGACTGAGAGTGTGAAAACTAAACAACAGTCATCCTGTTAGCTCTGACCTGCATGCTTCACTGGCTGTGAACAGCTTGTTTACATGGGCAGGTTTGTGTCTTGTTCTCCCTTTCGGTTGGACATTACAGTGCCACTCAGGCCTGTTGTTGGTACTACAGCGTCTTCAATCATTTTGTGCAGACAGAAGCGCTTTGCGCTTTTGTCTCTTCATTGTCTGATGAATAATGCTACAACACAGAAGCGAAAAATCAGTTATCATTACAACAGAGAGTCGGCTCAGATTCTGTATCTAACTCTGACCTCTCCCCAAGACGTCGTCCATCACGTCACAGCGATGAGCTGCTCAGAAATGCCACAGATATCTATTTTTTAATCCGATGTGTAATAAAGACCCTCATTCACTCAGACATCTCCGTTCCAGCTGCATTAATTGCCCTCATCATTACCGCGCTGATTGCTCCTGCACCAAACAAGACCTTCTCTGCTCACTCCTTCACCGTCTTTAATGGCTTCAAAGAGCTCGGCCCACCTGTGGCTCCGCAGCGCTCGGTGGGGTGAAGAAGAGCGCCATTAATGCTATTCAAGCCGCGGAGCGCTTTCCATTTAGAGGAAGTTACCGGCACCTCTGAGGAGGTCAGATGTGTCATTCACGCGGCAGTATTTAATATTTTACGTCAACCTCAAAGCTGAATTGGGTAACGCTGCACTTCAATGGATTCAGACGACAACAAAGAGACGTTTCCAGGATGTTCGAAAATCCATCGCAAGAGCAGGAAGCTCACATTGAGTGGAGCCCTGGAGCTGGAGGCTACGATGACACTGCGAGCACAGGAGAGAAGCAGGTAGTGCAGAGTGACAGCAGGAGAAACCTGGTGATGATGTGACTGGACGTGGTCACCTCCCTTATTGTAAATGTCCTGTTTACTGTTCAATTTCAGTGTTGGTGGATAGTTTCATTGATGACATCTGCTTTATCATGATGGAAGTCATGAAATGACGAGAGCACAAAAATCACAATCACACTGAGCTTTAAAAGTGACACCAAAGAGAAAAAAAAGTAGACAAAATCTTTGGCAAAATTGAAGGAAAGTTTGGTGAGATTTGGTGAAATGAAGGTTTAAAACAGGAGGACACAGCAGGAAGATGACAGCAAACTCACTGCTCATCCCACATGCTTCTCCTTGCAGTGGCACCATTTAAAATCCTCTCAGCTGAGCCTCTCATGCTTTTGTTCTTACAAGCAAATCCTTCTGATGTAACATCAAATAAAAAAGGGCCTTTAATCAAATGCATGGAAATTCATTCTTCACGCTATTTCTGCCCCCGATAACCTGAAATTTCACTTCAGCTAAAGTTAATACATCTGACACAGAAAATCTTTGCATCAAGAGCATCACAGACTTCGACAAGTTACTTTGAAACAGAGAAGAAAAGTAGAAACAGCTCCTGGATGAGTAACGAAAACTGTCTTACCGTGTTTGTGGGTCGTCAGCAGTGAAAGTTGTCGTTTCGTCATTGAATACAAGTTAAACTCTGTGTCACTGAAACAAGTCTGATGCAGCTCTGATGAGCATCAGCAGCCGATAGAAGGTTTGGCTTAAGAAACTTTTGTTTTTGAGGGATTTCCCCCCCCCACAAAGAATAAACTCCCACTTCACTACCTGTTGTCGAGGGGGCGCACCTCCAGCTCCCTCCGTCCTTATTGGCTATCAGGTGACACCTGAGCAGGAGCTTATCGTGACTTGGTTCCTGCGCAGGTTCGGTCCTGACAAGAGGGCACCCACAGAGTGGTCTTTGTCCCACAGTGGGGGGGTGACCCTCAGGTCGACCTGGTCTTATCTGATGGTCTCGGGGGGGGTTCGGGTCAATGAGCGTCTGCAGGAAGGGGGGCGGGTTTAATAACGGGCGGGCTGAGAGCGCAGCTTTGTGCTGGACAGGTGCATCTGCTGGGGGAAGATGTTTACGTCTCATGTCTCATCAAACACAGGAGCTGGATACAATTTCACAAACAGAGACAGGACAACAGCTCAGGGGAGGAAAACCAATATGGATTGTTTGAAGCTTTATGAAAAGGGCCCCACAGGTGCCAGGAGTTACTGTTTCTCTCTCCTTAATGAAGCCACACACGCACCAGGTTTGTTTTCAACCTCTCCCTATCTTGAATTGGAGACTTTAGCAACTTGATCATTTTAATGTTCCTTAATCAGATTTGATGGAGTATTTTTAGATTTAGTTTAAAGAAGGAAACCAAAAGCTGCTTTGCCCCCTGATTGGTACTCGATCTCAAAACAAGATTTGGACTGTTGTGTTGCTTTCAGAGCAGAGAAGACTTTAAGCAGCAACGACTGAGCGAATAAAAAGAACAAAAAAAAACATCTCAAATTAGGAATTGTTTGGAAAAACTGATCAAATTAACTGTATAATTAACTTCAAGACACTTTCCAAGATGAATTATGCTCAAACTCACCAACAGTGACACGGTTGCCATGTATATTGCTCATCCTCCATTTACTCACTCAGTCATCCAAGGCTAAAAGTTGGATTTTTAGTGGAACATGTTGTGTAGACGAGTGCAAAAAGTCAAACCAGGAGGCGATTTGACTGAAAAGGAGCATGAGAGGGAGGAAAACGCATCCAGGTGTTTAATGAACCAACACACCAGAAGAACTAAATCTCTCTCTACATGACAGCTCTGGCAGTTTCCCCGAACCCTAAAGTTATGATAGACATTCGAGTTTTACGTTAATGGCTCCAGATTTAAGAATTCAGTCTGATTTCAGATGTTTTTAGTCATAAAAATGTTATCAGATAACATTGTTAGTTACAACAATGAATGTCAGAATACGCTGAATATGTGAACCTTGCATGTGTCATATAAATATTTAATACAAATGTTCTCAAACCAGGACTTGATCCAGACTGGAAATCGACTCCAAAGTTCAGTTGTCACAGACTCATCCAGATGTTCCAGAAGTGTGTTCCGCTGCGGTTTGTGGTTTCGGTCATTTCCTGTGATGATAAACGTCTCTTTGTTCTCCGTCGGCCTCCCCTGCAGGTCACAGTTTATTGCACATCTTTGTCAGGCATCTCTGCTTCAGATCTGTGGAAGGAGGAGCGCAGGAGAGGAAGAATCTGCTGAATAGCTGGCGCGTATTCATTTGCACAGGTCAGGTGTCGAAAAAAAAAGAGTCAGAGTGTAGAAACAAATACGCAATGAACCGGTTCATTCTCGTGTTTTCAAATCGTTTTTTGATATGAACTCCTTCTTTCTTCTAAAACATCGACATGTTTTAGTTTCTGCTGCATATGAGGTCAAATGGTGCTTGCCCAAAGGTGTTAGGTTGTGCATGTGTGTGTTACAGAGTGTTTGCCATGTGTTGTGTGCTTTCCCAGTGTTTATGTGACAGGCCTGTCCGGTGTGTACGCTTCCTTCACCTATTGTGAGCCTGGTTGAGCTCCAGCACCCCCTCTGTGCGTACTGTACAGAGGCAGATCATTTGACACGCCGGGGCTTTGATTCACCTCCAGTTGAAGTCCGTGATCTTTAGCTGCTGTTTTTTTTTTTTAACATCTCTGTTACACGCACTATTTTTAATGTCAATTTCCAATCAGCCCCCACTGAGTCTAAAAATAACCCAGCGAGGTCTAATTAGAGCCGGAGGGAGCGCTGATATGACAGCGCGTTGAGTCCTCGCTGTGGCCTGCCGGCGGCTCCGGCGTGTCAGATGCTGTAAGAGAGGCGGCTCTCTGCGCGACCTCTCCAGCCCATTAGGCCCCTGCAGAGCCGCGGCTCTAATGAGCTCTGATACCGACTCCCAGCAACGTTGCTGACACCTCGCCATCAGTGCAGGTGAAAGATGAAGTGCACTCCCCAATTATTTTTGATTCAAGCGGCTGTTTGTGGTGTTTCGACGGCACCAACATGACTTTCACTTTAAAGAACTCGATCCCTGCTTCAGCCCGGTTTCACTTGTTTTCACGACCAATAGGAGCAACCCAGGTGTTGTGTCAATGTCACGTTTCTCCTGTTGCATCACTGAAGAAGATACGCTGGTTGGATTTTTGGAATAATGTTTTAATTTATTTATAATTAGAAAGAATGTATGAAAGCTGTCCTGAGGTTTTGTAACCGCTGCTAGGAAACTGCTAAAATTCTTCTTTTGAGGTTCCACAATAATTAGATTAGAATAGATATAAAAATACATCAGGAACAGTGTTTAATCTATATTTATGTTGCCATTTAAAAACAATTTGGCCCCTAGCGATACAAGATTACTTTTGCTAAATGTAATGAACCTCATTCATTCAAAGTTTCGTTGGTAGATTATTCCTGTGCTTTACGTTTGGCTGTGAATCTTGTTGAAACACACTGTGACTGTGGTGTAGTGGTTCACCCCCTCATCTCACAGCAGGAGGGTCCCGGGTTAAGCTTTGAGGGTCTTCCTGGGTAGAGTTTACATGTTCTCCGTGTGTGTGCGTGGGACACCTCACACAGCCTAAAAACATACATGTGAGGTCGATCAACACTATAGGTGTGAATGTGTGTGTGTGGCTGTCTCTCTTTGTTTGCAGCATGACGAAGGACGGGCGATTTGTCCGTGGTGGACTCTGCCATCGCCCTCTGTCAGCCGGGATCAGGCTCAGCGCCCAGTAACCTTGTGTGTGGTAGAAGGTAAAAGCACCTGAAGCCAAGAAGCTCTCTCTCTCTCTCCCTCTCTCTCTTTCTCTCTCTCTTTCTCTCTCTCTTTCTCTCTCTCTCTCTTTCTCTCTCTCGCTCTGTTCAGATTTCAGAGCACTTCTAAAAGTGCAGGTGGCCCGCACTCGACCCCGCTCACCTCCCGTGCAACACGCACAGATGGAGCCCCTCGCCGCGGCTACGCTGAACACGCCACTCATGCGACGCCACATGACAATAAATCACAGCGAAGACTCTCCGCAGAGCGTTTATCGCTCGCTCAGCTCGGGCGCGGTGAGAAAAGACACCGAGCAGAAGATGCTCCCATTATTCCAAACCATGCTGGTTCATCATGCTGCATCAATAAAGGCAGCATGTTTACAGTGGCGCTCACACAAAGCGTACGGCGAGGGAGGCCTCTAACCAACTGTAACGTAAACAAAAACTATGAGGGGGCTCAGATCATGCTGATGTTGACATCTGAGAGAAGTGCTTCGGTAATTAGTGCGGTCGCTCCAGATGCACTTACTTAGAATAAACTCCAACCGAGCACAGTGTTTCTTTGTTTTAGATTTCACATAAAGGTCCAAAGAGCCTCATTATTCTGGATTTCAATTAAAAAGAAATCAAACTTCCCTGGAAAAGGAAAGAAGGAGAAGCCTCAGTGCGAGCGCAGGCCAGCAGGTGACGTGGATTCGCTCTGACAGCACTTTCAGACCTTGTCTCATCGGCTGCGATTGAACAACCGATCGATGGCGTCTCCGCCTACAGTCGACTTACTTCTGGAGAAGGAGACTCGGCGGACCCGCCGACACACCTCAGACGTGTGCTGTTCGTACCAGAGGTGGCTGTCGTCGCAGTACCTGAGAGACGAGAGGACTCGGTGAACAGCTGACCTTCGGTTCAGATGCACTTCGCTTCAACATCAGCCGAGTACAAACATCAGACCCGGAGTCCACATAAGGACTCCTTCTTTATTCTTGTTATAGCTGCTGGCGCGTCAATAAAAAGATGATCTGGCACCACATCGATCTGTAGAGGGTTTCAATCCAATGATGAGAACACAGTGTTGGGCCATTACAGCCTTTACATTCTTGTCCTCTCTGCACAAAAAAATGTAACTTTCAAATCTTTTTCCATCAAATTTAACCAGCACAGCTGACCTGAGGTCACCCATGTAAAAAAAAACTTTGTCAACACTTGAACATCAAGGGTGTAAAATGCTTTCTAGCTCCGGGCCCCATGCAGCTACATTTTAGTTCAGTCGTGCAGGGCTCTGAAACTGTGATATGAAAATGCTGAATCTCACTTGCTACTTTTGTTTTTGTGCAAAAATAGGAAAACTCCACAACAAAAATGTCCACTTTTATCGCAGTTTCTACAAAACCAAGAAAGAACAGTCTAAATTTCCTTGTCAAAAATTGAAATCTACTTTGTTCCCATGTTTCCTTGAGAGAAAAAGCATTTCTAGCTTTTAGCTTCTGCAGCCATTTTTGTTTTCACAAACTCACCCTGTTGCAGACACTAAATAAGTTTTGCGAGCAAGACGGTAACGAAGTCTGGTCTCAGCGTAGTAGAAAATGATTCAAATTAAGATGAAAAAAAATTGAAATTAGCTGTTTGAAACGTCCCCCCCCCCCCCAAAGGGCCAATTGGACACTTCAGCGGTTTTGGTCTCGGCCCGTCGGCCACAAGTTTGACGCTCTGATCTAATTAAACCCTGTGTGCAGCAGCGGTGCCGTCGCGGTGCAGGAAGTGAGAAACCTTTTCATGCGCGTCTTGGCGCTGAACGGCCTGCAGAGGCACTGGGAGAAGAACTTGCAGAGCTCCAGGACGCACGGCTGCAGCTTGTGAGCGCCGACGGTCGTCGTGCCTCCGGTTACGCCGGGCTCGCCGCTCCGCTCGGGGCTTCTCCAGGGACAACCTCTCGAAGACACGGCGGCGAGAGGTCACGTCAGTCATCGCCCGCCAACCGGCCCGACAGACACAGGGCGACACAAGATGATGTCACGCATGCTAATTGATGAAACAAGAACGCCATAATTAACCTCTCAAAGCTCTTCGAGGTGATTTGGAGATACGATGCCAAGACTAAATCATCCTCACAGCTCGCCTTCAAACAAGGTCATCGTATTTACTCTGCATAATGACATTTCAGGATTTCAATCCCCATCAAAGGACTCACCACAGATGATGCATTTTAATCATAGTTAATCTACTGCAGGTAGACGGGCTCCTGGTAACCATAAAAATGCTGCCGCGAATAATATTTTAATTACACGCCCATCCACAGCCTCCACATATTTGCTTCTTTTTCAGCCGGAGCCACGGTTTTATCAGGGGGACAAAGATTCAACAGATGAAACAGAAGGACGTCTGATGGTTGCCCTGGAAATTGAAATTACTGGACGCAATCTGCAGTCTTTACTTTAGGCGATGAGGTTGAGTTTGTGGGCAGCTCACAAAGACAAATGTTAGTGCTTCCGGACTTTGCAGACGTAAAGGGCGGTCGGTTCAGAAATCTTTGTTGAAAATTGATTTAAAGCATCTGTAGATACTAAAAGAGGATGTTAATCTTAAATCAGAAGTGACACGAGCAGAGCAGGTGACTGGATGTTTCCTGCACGTGAGTCCGACATCAGAGGAGGAAGAAGGAGCTCTGACGAGGGCGTCAAAGCTTTCATTTTAAATCAACTCTCAGTTTACTGCAGAAACGTCTCGTCCCACCTGCTGTTTGCTCAGTGGGACCATTGTTAGTTCTGGAGCAGAACAATCAGGCTCTGTTAATGGCTGTTTGAGCAAAAGGCCGAGTGATGCCAGAGGTGGTTATGATGCGTTTCGTTCAAAAAGTCTCGATGATTTTCAAACTGTAGCATGTTTCACATTCTCATGTTTGAAAGCTTTATTGTTCTCTGCATTTTTTTTAATCTCTTAATGAAAACAAGTGATGAACCCACACACACACACACACACACACACACACACACACAAACAAAGCAACACCTGAACTTGGAACAATCTGCAGCTAACAGAGCCAACACAGACCACCGTTTACGGGACAACGAGTGGCCGCCTCCTACGTGCGTGGCAGACACAAACAACACCGTTTACACGCCAACACACACACACACACACACACACACACACACACACACACACACACACACACACACACACACACACACACACACGGGGAGCGCAGACATGTGCAGCTGGCCAACAAACGATCATGTCACTGCACACTAATGACTCAGTGACAAATTGCATAGGATGTTGGGGTGTCTGTTTGTTGCTAGGCAGAAGTCAGAAGGATGGAGGAAGGGAGTTGTGAAGCGATTGTTCCTCACAAATTGTGGTGTTACTGCCACCTAGTGGTTCTGAAGAAAAACTGGTGACAAAAGACATTTTCTTCCTACATTTAAAGAGTAACTCCGTAAATCTACATCTTGGTTATTAGATCAAATGTATTTTTTTTTCCATTTATTTAACAATATTCAGATACATTTTTCCCAATGTTGCCTATTGAGCTAAGATTCTGATGCCATGAAGCCAGACAGGTTGCGATACTGTGTCAATTAGCTGTTGTACTTCCCTAACACGAATGAAGGAGGAGAAATGTCAGTGGTCCAGCTAATAAATGCTGATGAATTATCACTACGACAGCAGTCACACTGGCTGCATGAAGTGAGGCGGAACAGGAAGGCGCACCAGGAGGAACTCAGCCATGGCAGGAAGCATCACTGCAACATGCAGTTATATTTCCTGGTGAGGGCACGTCAGGCCACAGCATTGAGTCCAAGCCTACATGCGCCAGATACATAATCAGGTATATGCATTGATTTCTTTTAAAATAGGCCTTTAATATGAAAACCAAAATATTTAAGCAAAAAAGTACCAAGATAAATAAATACTTAAATGATCCCAAATAAAAGGGAGGTAAAGGCACAAATAACAAATAGGAAATACAGGTTAAAAAATCCAAAAACAGTGTCTGAAGTTTAAATCTCAGGCATCATTCTTAATTTCAACCACTGATATATTAAATGGTTACATGGCAAATGAAGACCAGTCGGTCGTCTGAGTCTGAATGGAAGTGTCTCTATTTGAAGAAGTCTATAAAATCCGAACTCGGACGGCGAGGCAGAAGACAAACGCCGCATGTTTTGGTCCTAATTTGCTTTCAACCTTTACAGCTTAAAACCCATCAAAGCTTTCACATAAATGGGGGTTGGAGCAGAGGGGGGGGTGGGGTGAGGGGGGGGTGGGGGCTGCAGTGCCCACGTTGCCATGGTTACTATCTCGTGCATGGTTTCCTCCTTTTTCCCTCCCATGGTCGAACACCAACACGCACACACACACACACACACACACACACAAATTACACACCTTTCCTGGGGCTAAAATTGAATCAGTGGCCGTTGGTGTGTCCAGAAATGACAGCGAATTGATCTGATGTGATTACGGCTGCTCGCTGAGAGCAGGACGGCCGCCGGGAGCCGAGCTGCACCTCCGCGGAGGAGCCGAGCAGCGCCGGGGCTCCGCGGGTTCGTCAGGAATTCAGATCGAGTGCTTGATTTCCCTCTTTGGTCAGTTCTGAATAAATCTGTAGAACTAACAACGGCGGCAGTCACGTCACTGGTGTGATACGGGACGAAGAAACTGACGTGAAATGTTGAATTTTGTCATTCTGGCAGACTTTACAACACGTTTGCATTGTACTAATTGATTGTGTTCACCGATTTATTCCAACATTTTGCTTTGGATGAGCAGAGCACCTCATTTTCCTCTCTTGGAGGTGGTCGGGGTCAATCGTGGGTCAATGCAGCACCACCAAGGGTCTGTTGGCATTGTTTTGTAAATAAACGTACAAATTTTCACAACATTTTTCTTTAACCTGACGCCAAAATCATCAGCTCGTAGCGAGCAAATATCAGAAGCAAAACGTCTCTACCTGGTTTTTCGGTCTCTGTGGGCCTGATGGGAGTTGTAGTTCTCCAGTCAGGAGGTCTTGTAGTCCTTTGGTCCACTGTCGGGGCAGCTGTGGGCGGGGCGGGTGAAAGTCGCGTCGTATGACTGGTGGAAGTCCTTTGCGGGGTTGTTGTTGTTGTTGTTGTTGTTGTTGATGATGTCCTGGCAGCTGTGGTCAGTGTGATGGTGGTCGGGACTCGGGTCGAAGCCGCAGTCATTGGTGATGCAGCGGCGACTGGAGGGAAAACTGTTGTCTCCTCGGTCGTTTGCGTTGGAGACGTCGTCACAGTTTGCGTGACTGCTTCTTGTGTGGATCTTTGAGTCGTCAGCAGCGCTTCTGTCGTCTTCTGCTTTTCCCCTGTGCTTTGACTCGCTGGCGTCGCGTCTGCGGGCTGTCCCGCAGTGGCTAACGGCCGAGCAGAAGAGGTTTTTTCCGTTGCCGGGGCGGTTTCGTCCACGGGTGCGGGAGAAGCTGATCCAACAAACACACAAAGAAAAACTGTTTTAGCACAGACTAACAGCAGCATAAAAACCCTCTCTGACCACGATTCTCGACTTTAAAAGTACAGAAGTAGTTTAACTGCAGATCCTTTAAAAGGAAGAAAGCAAAAGTACTTTAGGTGATCAGAAGAAAACGTTGATGGCAAACAGTTTGACTTCCCTTATTTTTGAAGAATGAGGGATAAATATGAAGCAAATGTGACATTAAAGTCTCTCTGCGCGCAAAAGTTCAGCTGCAAACCTGGAAGACAAACTTTCATTGACGTCCAGATTCAACATCGAGAACCAGAAAAAGGTTTTCTATTCGTATCCACCGATAAAAGGCATTCTGGTTTGGAGTCATCGGCGTCAATCGAGACAATGTCGGATGCCAACTTTCCGTCAGCAGCCATCAGATTTGACAGCGAAATGACTAAAATGGAGCCAAACTCCTGGTGAGACTCACCATGTGCGGTGGAGTGAACTCTGCTGGTTAACATGGAGCTCATCCCAGACGGAGCGACGTGACTCAGATTGGTGGGCAGTTGGTGCCAATCTGAAGTTTTAAATAGACGTTTGGAGGTGAGGAATGAATGGCTCCTCGGTGTCCATGTGGAAGACAACAGATGCTCGAAAGATGGCGAAGAAGCACTGATTTACTCACCCGAAGGGAGACTGAAGGAGGAGACGTTTGCTACTTGAGAGGGAGAAAGTTTAGTGAAACAAAGCAAATTTGTTTGAATATCAGGAGCTCAGCTACTTTCAAAACATTCTTTCGCCTCTTAGAACCAAAACTAAAGTTTGTTGATTGAACCATTTTGCTTTCACAGCCACAGTGAGTGGTCCATCTTGACTCTGAGACTTCAACCTATCAACATTTGTGAAACATTTATAAGACAAAAACGCCTCAATTGCTCTCGCTCTGCCACGTCTTTTCAGATAGGAAGATCTTTCTCTTTTTCAACACCGGGGAAGCGCTGATCTCTGCTGCCCTCTGCTGGTTGTACTGCACGTTATCAGTGACACAGTGTAAACAAACCGCGGTGGGGTCCCTCCACGATGGTCTGGTTGAAGAGCGGCGTGACGGAGCCGACGTCCCACAGCTCAGGAACCTGTTTGCCTGCAGAAAACACCGAGAGCACCACCATATCCATCATCAGTGTTTATTAAAGTCCAGCGTCTAAACCTTCTCAATCAGAATGTGTATGTGGCATCGAAGAATTCGCCTGATCGATCGAGTTCAACGAAGCTCGACTCACCCATCTTTCCTGCCATCACACAGATGTAGATACAGTCGGAGTTATTCCTCTGGCTCACTGACACACAGAAAGCAAACGTTGAGATCCAAGGACACAAACACCTTTCAATCGTAATGCTTGCGAGTTTCACCCCACCTGATACGATGGAGGCCGACTTGAAGAGCTCCTGCAAGTAACTCGTAGAGTTCCCCATCACGTCCAACAGAATGGCCGTGAAGTCTGACAGAAGAAGAAAAAAAACAACACGTTATGAAGTCGGAAACAGCTCAGAGAAAGAAGCTGTTGATGTTTCCCGTGAAAAGTCGACGGCTTCCTGCCTGTGAGGTCGTTGGTGTCGTTGGTGACGCAGTAGCAGAACCGTCTCCTGAACAAGTTGCTTTCTATACTTCGGATATCAGAAACTACAAAAGACACGTATTAGGACCCAGTTCAGAGAGCTCAGAAACCAGGGACATGATGTACTTCAGTTCAAGTAAATGTCAGAGAAAAAAGCATTTAGTTTTCAACTCACTTTTACCTCCTTCCCTCCACATTCTGCACATTGATAATGAATTGCTTTCTTTCCTTTACTTTTTGCTTGTTTTGTTATTTCGTATCTTTTCTCAACTTTTCTCAACAGGAGGAACTAAAGCAAAAAATACTGTGGCCTCACTCTTTTGTCCTCTTTCTACATTTCTCTTTAACTTACTCAACACTTTTTGCTGCTTTTCATTGCCGTTGTCACTCATGTAATAGCTTCCTCCTTAATAACGCCCATTTTTATTTGACTCTACTTTAATTTGACTCGGCGAGCCAAAGAGAATTTACTTCTCTCATTTCACTTTTTACTGTCCCGTTTATCAGCTTCTATGAAGCACTTTTATCTGCACAGTAACCTGCATGAAATTAGCTTATAAATAAAGTTTAATTTGACGGATAATGTTCACATTAATTGAGGTCTTCTCCAGTGTCAGTGACACGCGACGAGGACCACTAGATGGCGCTGCTGACGCGCTGACAAGGTTTTATAGAGCGCCCCTGGACTCTCACGTTCTCCCCACTGCTCCCTCATTCTTTTCAGCTGCTGCAACATGTTGTGAGTGGTGAATATTTACTGTTATAGACCAACAGGGTGAGTTTATGGAGAGCCAGCGAGCTGTAGGACGTCACGCTGAGCAGAGAGAAGAGCTGCCGAGAGCCTGCAAGAACAACACCACACAGTCGACACCTGGTGAAGCGTTTCTATGATGTGATGTGTTTCCCGCCCCCCTCCGATCTGTTGGAGACAAGCTTCAGCTCCTAAAAACCTGGTCCTGGGTGACGCTTGCAGAGGAAATACCACCAACGGATGGAAATAACACATAGAGACCAGGTCCTGAGAGGATGTGGCAACAGTCAGGATAATTCTTAATAAACATACTCTCAGTCACCAAGTGTTGTCTTGTTTTTCTCAACAGCTGTACCAACCACTCGCAGCCTTATACATTCAACTTTTTAAAGTGTATTTATCAGTTATACAACTTAACAAGTAACTCAAAAAAAATCCTCAAAATCACCAATATTTTCAGGGTGAAGCTACAATTCAGGAACCATAAGAGCCACAGAAAACATGTGCCTGTGACTTTGACAGCACTGGTCCTTTAAAGCTCACACTCAGGCCTGCAGTTTGACCTCTGCAGGGACAAAAAAACAAAAAAAACAGCTGCGACTTAATCACAAAGTACATGAAAGATTTGTAGCTCAGAATTGATCCCTGCATGAGCGATATTATGACAACGTACCCGATTGGCTCGAATTTATTAAAGTATTGACCAGCGGAGTGAGATCGATGGCAGCAGGGTCGATGTGCTCTGCTGGGATTTCTGGGAAATAAAGGCAGAGAGTGAAGTCAATGGGAGCTTAGTGCGGTTTTCATCTCTATTATGGAATTGACGGCATCAGCAGAACGAGGCCAAAGATTTGCTGGGTGTTCAAAAAGGACAGAAATAGGGACAATTACTCCGAGGAATTGCACCCCGGGGCGCAAATGATCAAAGTAACACGAGGTCAGTGTACCACTTAGTCCTGTATATCGAGCTGGTGTCGGCATTTTATCACGCTTATTAAAGAAATCATCCGTCTCTCGATATCTTCACATGAAATCTGGCCTTTGCTTGACTTTAACACGGCCAAGCAGTCGGTAACAACACAGCAAAATGCTCAACATGAACTGATATGATTAGAACATACACTCAGTGAAAGGCAGATTGAAGTAACATTACCTGTAGATTCAGGGAGGTCTCGCTTCTGCCTCTCTTCTGGCTGTCTGAGATTTAATGCTGGGCAGAAAAGCAACCATTGTTGACGTCTCACCAACCCACCGACTGGCTGCTACTTTCAGTGGTCCTGATGCTGACCTACCTGCACTGAGGAGCAGCGAGAGCAAAACTGTGGAAACGACGACGGCAGCACAGAAGCGAGGATGCTGTGTGGACCCCCATAAAGCAGCCATGACCCTGTGGGCACACAACGCAACAAAAATACACACACACAGTGGCTTCTTTTGAGTAAGAGAGACATGATTTCATCTCTACACACACACACACACACACACACACACACACCTTAACAATCAAACGTGTGTTCTACAAATTACAACGTTCGTTTAGGTTTGGCGAAAACAACAGCGCAGTGATAAAGGTCACCAAGCCTGAAGCTTCAAGGCACCTGGTCTGAACACTGCTGTGGTTTGAACCCAGTCCACATACAGTTTACCAATTTGCACAGGAAAATATCCAATATATTATCATCTATATCAATACATGTGTTTTACTTCATAACGTTTTCATTTCCAATAGAAAATTGAGATTTTCAGGTAAAAAATGGCAAGAATGTAGATCTTATTTGGCTGGTTACTTAAAGTCAGAACAAACACTTTAGTACATGACTCCTAAAACAAACAGAAATGAATAAATCACAGAAAGGAGAAACGAATATGTCATGAAAACACGGAAAAAGATGATTGTACCTTCTTCCAAAAAAATGCTTCTTCAGATGGCATGTGTTTGGCTGTCGTGAAGCTTTTTTTGGCGGTTTCTGATACGTCATTAGGAATATAACTTTGCAGGAGGCTCACCTGTTGCTTGAACTGCCCGGTGCGGCTCGGTGCCTCCGGCAGCATCAACCCCCGACCCTGCGCGTCAAGCACCGGCGGGCAGATAAGGAAGAAACGACGCCTGTTATCGCGCCTCCGAACACCGGCGGCTGGCGGCGGCTGGCGGCGGCTCCCCTGAGCTCCGTCAGTGTGTGTTCAGTGAGCGGCTGCAGGTCACCCACCGCCGGTCCCGACGCCACATCACTGAACCGCTGCAAGAAATGCGCAAGTTTAGGTCAAAGTCAAAGTTTGACGGCAATTCACCCCGCGCTGCACTGCCCCGCAGAGGCAGAGAGTGGAACTACAACAGTCTGAGATTTGAGAGAACAAACTACTCTCTCTCTCTCTCTCTGTCACACACACACACACACACACACACACACACACACACACACACACACACACACACACACACACA
>JAUESF010000041.1:16595277-16607991 GCA_032274765.1 Malacoctenus tetranemus
ACACACACACACACACACACACACACACACACACACACACACACACACACACACACACACACACACACACAGTGAATGGCTTATCGCCTTCTTGTTGGACATCGCAGCCCTGTTGTAGCTCCTGGCCGTCGTCCACCTCTTTGCTCAGAGCAACAAGATAATGTCAGACTCCTAATTTCCCAGCCGCTGCTCCTACAAGGCGCCTCGAACTCCCCTCCCTCAGTCTGCGCTCCTCTCCATCACCCTGAGCTTTGTTGTTGCTCTGCCTCACGTCTTTATTTCCTTTCTTTCGCATTATTTCCACAACTCTTGTAGAGTTTCTAAATTAAAACCCTGAAACACACATAGATTTGTGTATTTTGGATATTTCCAGGTACAGCATACTGATTTCGACACAGTATTTGACATTTCTTGTTTGTAAAAACAACTTTCTCTCGAGATCGACATCTTTTTATTGACATTTTGTCGTTACTGCTCCAGCAGTGCAGCGCGTAACACAGTATCCAGGAATCTGAGTGCCCTGGACCCCCCCACCCCCCACCCCCTCTATCAGTCTGTGTATCGGGGCTCTTGTTGTTGCTGCTCTGTAGCTTTTAGCAGCAGTAACTTAATCCACGGCATTGGACACGGAGGCTCAGCAGCCGAGGCCAGGAGGCGTCGAAGCAGAACGCCTCGCTGTAATGAGCCTGTAACGCTGACCTGAATTGGCAGCGCGGTGGTGGGCTTGCTTTGTGTGTCAGCTGCTGGTGGGGGAGACGGTGGGAGTGGCTCTGGGAGCAGCGACTGAGGAGGCCTAATTGGAACAGCTGTGTCACGTTGCCAGGTTGCTCCAGCTGCTTATCCACAGCTGGGCGAGAAACACACACTCTGGGGAATAACACCTTCACTCTCGTGACACACTGAGGCAGTTCAACCTGTGAACGTGTGAAAAGTTGAGGGTCTACGGCTTCCTTTCGCTAAGTTTGAGTTTGTCTCTTGAGTTGATGCTTAAAATTGCTGTTCTGCTCACTTGTGAGCCAAGAAAAACAATGTGGTTACATGCAGCATTTATGGACTAAAAAAAGAGATGGACAGAGAGAATTAACTCAAGAAATAACTTGAAGACGGATTAGTTGGAGGTAAGAAATTGTTCATTTCTGAAGTTGTGACTGTACTTTGAGAAAGTCTTTTTTGTCCTTGCACAAACAATGTTGATTGGTTGAACTCCAACCGAGACGTCCGTCTTTTATGCAGGAAAAAGGAGTTATCAGATAAATCCCTGTATTGATGTAACCTGTGAACACTTTGATGATTGTGAAAACTAAACTGATGAAGTCTAATTCTCGTGGGTTGTTTTTTTTTCTCGAACAGGAAAAAACACCATTTTCGCTCTTCACATACTTAATTCCTCCCGTTCTGCGGCTCGCTCTGAATCCTCCGACTGACAGCACGGATCGTGACGGCCAATCACAGGAGTGGAACATCGACTAATTGTGCAAAATGACGTGCAGCCACGTAGCTGCACCGAGAGGAGCACACATCAAAAATGACAAAGTGCTGATTAGCACAATGGACTGATGACTTGATTGCAGCAGCTTGTGAAGATGAGATAAATGCCTCGCTCTCAAATCAAACATCCTGGGTGAGATTTTCTTGACATGTTTTGATGTCGACGCTCATTAATATGGCTCAGTGTGATGAACGGGGAGGAAGGGAAGAAAAAAACCCAAACCCAAAGACCTCGTCTCTTCTCAGACTCTAATTACTGAATCTAAACTGTCACATATAATTGAACCATAACTAATGGACTCACTAATGGGGCTCTCTTGACAAAAAAAAAAAAAAAAGAAAACTCAGAGCTTAAACACGGTTAAAATAGCTGATGTGGAAGGTGGCTCGGCGAGTGGGCGTCCAGAACCGTGATTCACATATTGCCCCCAGCCGCTAGCCCGGGGAGCCGTTCGCACGGCACAATAACGGAGGAGGCCGTTTAAGAAAGCGGCCGGGCGGGATATTCCAGGAAAACGTTCATTAGTCCCTGCAGCATGCGAGCCTCATTAAATCATCAGGACGCCGTTACTGCGGGCACCACCGCGTGTGTGATTTACGGCCTCGCTGCCGGAGATCAAGCCGGAGTGACCTACCTCGCCATCACCTCCAAGGTCTCCTTCCTTTGGACGGGGAGAGACAGAGAAGCACAACGGTCACACATCCACGGGCCTCGGCGAGGTCGCGCACACAACAAAGCGAGGCAGAAAGTTCACTTCAAGCTTGATGAAGAAGTTACGTTTTTATGCAGTGCCGCGAGGCCGAGACATGACTTGCCTGAAGCAGGGAAGAGAGATGACCGTCTCATAAAATCTCCATGTGGCAATAAGGTCTTCCCTGATTGGATTGGTGGAATAATATCGCCAGGCAGACTAGAAGAGTGCAAGCAGGAAAAAGGGGAAAGAGTGTGACTGAAAGGTGCATCTTTACCCTCAGCGGGAGAGGCTGAGAGCAACATGGAGATGTGAGGGAGTGAACATGATGTGGGTCTTCGTGTCTCACCTGGATGAGGCCAGCGGCAGGATGTCTGCGCTTCTCAAAGTGCTTCTGTCTGTGCTGCTCCTGGACCTTCAAAGCCAGACCTGAACCCAGGATGCCCTGCAGGACCAGGCGACAGTGAGTCCCAGGGCAATTATCTTGTTTTTTTTCTCCTTACAGCTACATTGTAAAATGCTGAAAAGGTCCAGTGTTTGTGCTCAGGTGGGTCCTCTCAGAGCTGAGTTTGCAAGTTCTCCCTGTGTGTTTGGGGTTTCTCTGGTTTCCTCCAAAAACAAATGGTGACTCTAAGTGAGTGAGAAGCTGAGTGTGTACGTCTGGAGTTCTGTCTCGTCGGTGAACATGTCGATGTTGTTCTGTGTGTGCACTCACGGCAGGCAAAGCGAAGAAAGACACTCCGATCAAGGCGAAGGTGCCTGCTAACAGTCTCCCAGCCCACGTCTTCGGGGTCTTGTCCCCATAGCCGATGGTGGTCAGCGTGATCTGCCAAACAGACCCACAAATCGTTCAAACTCAGCCCTTGACATTCCTCCCAATGATCCCACTGTCCTTGTTTCAGCAGTGTATTATTTCTAGCAGGGACACTTATTCTGTGAGCTCGGCTCCGTGCGATATTCAGCCAGAGGCCATTCAGTGTTTTCCTGGGTCAGGAAGTCGCTCACAAAACGCAGCCGGCGAAAGCTGAGCATCTTATTGAAGGACACTTGGGGAGGGCAGATGCTCGCTGTCACAGAGCGCGAACTTTCGGCCTTGCGGTTGAAGGGCGGTCGCCTTAATGAGGCCGAGCTGCTGGAAAGTAACAGCCTCGGTGCTGCTACGACCGGGAAAAAATCCATAAAAGAGAAAAAGCTCGGCAAACAGCCGGGTGATTACTAATCTATTTCAACCTCTATGTTAGATTTATGGGGGGGAAAAAAATCAGCTTTTTTAGCAGCTGACTTTGAAACTGTGAATGTTGGACATTCCCATAACTTTGGTGCCTGGAAGCTGATAATTGTTTCCTGGCAGGATTCCCATAGGTTGATGGTTTGCCCCGGTGCAATCTGTCTGCCGAGCTTCAGCCAAATCCGCTCTCAACTTGGAAGTAATCTGAATAACAAGCCGACTAAAAGTTATTTAGGACTCGAGACCTTTTGCTGCCCCAAAAACAACACGAGCCGTTCTGCCAGGAAACGGCAGAGAATTTCCATTCCTTCAACGTTCAATCTCTGGTGCTTAAGGACTTTCCAGATCTGCTTGTCAACATCAGATGGTGAGATACGTTTTTGATCTGAGTGAGCGAGGGACTAAAAGCCTGCGCTCACTGGGGACTTTAAAGTTCTGCAGACGCGCTGACAGGAAGCGAAACTTGCAGTCTGCGGAAGACACGTCCGTGCCGACTTTTGTCAGCACTGTGTTGATGCTCACGTCACGACAAAAACCTCTCCATCAGCAGCTAACGAGCGGCCACGTTGCTCACCAGCCCCCACCACAGCGCGTCGGCATAGGTATCGAAGTCCTGCGGTTTGGGCTGCGCCGTGGGGTTCTCGTGGTCGGACACGTTCATGGACACGTCGTCCTTCTCCACCAGGTAGACCAGGAAAGACGCCAGGATCAGAGACAGGAAGCCGATGTACCAAGCAGTGATCAGCTCCTGCAGAGACGGTGAGACCAATATTTTTGTGCACGTCTGGAGACTGAGGTGCTTTTGTACTGATCGGTTCTCACCTGAAACCTTCAACTGTAAATATGAAGAGATGCCATGGAACCTCATCATGTAACTATGCCAAACTTTCACATTATTGGATCGACATTTAGGGATCCCCAGAGGGACAAACAATGCATCTTTTATTTTGACATGACAAACTGTCTGTCATCACCAACCTGAAAAAACTTCAGTTCTTCTCTTTATCAATTATACATTGAGTTACAAGTTTGTTTTTCACTTTAAATGTGGGTAAAAGCATCTTTTCTTCTTGAAATTAATAATTTATGACCACTTGCCAAAACATCCTCTAAGCGGGTGGCACCAAACTGTGTTGTGTAAACAAACACTGGTGATTGTTGGAAACCAAAAGAAGACACTTTCAGCAACCTGCAGCAGGCCTAGACAATTCCCAGTGCTTTTATTTTGAAGTCTGCTGCTGTATAGTGAAGTGCATGCGTGTCTCCAGCAGCGTCTCGGCTTCACTGTAATGCTTTGGTGAATGCGATTCGGCTCCCACCTTACTGTGCGCGTAAATGGCCGAGCCCAGCAGCTTCCAGGTCCCTCCTCTCCGGTCCATGCGCAGCATCCGCAAGATCTGCAGGAAGCGCAGGCTGCGCAGGGACGTGGCCAACACATTGCCCTGGTTACGCACCGCCACCACCGGCACCGAGGCAATCAGCACAAAGATGTCTGAGACGGGGGGGTCAAACAGAAAAAACAGCAGACGAAAACTTCTCTTTTAACAAAGATTCTCTGCAAAAAAGCTTCGCTTCAAATCGTTAATGAGTCTGACCCGGCGCGCTGATCGAGGAGGATTATCACTGACTTTCGTGGCTCTGAACAAGAGCAACAGAGAAGAATTAATACCTGCTGTTGTTACTAACAAAAGCTCTCGATATCATTCCGATAAGAACATAAACCAATGAGTTTTCGGTCACTTCTCTGATTGTTGGAAAGTTGTATTATATTTTACAATATCCCAAATTATTTGGTTAAACATTAAAGGAGAAGCCAACAAAGAGTCGGAGCAGCTTCTTGGTTGATAAATCTTCTCATTCCTCTCAGGTTGAACCTAAAAGTCAACTCATTTTCTTATTGAAAGCTCTTTTCTTTTGCCTTTCTGGGCTAATTAGTTTAACTTCAAACCAGCTCTGAGTTTGTTTGTGTTGTCCTTGTTGCTCCAGCGACACATTTAACAGATAAAGAAGCATCAGTGCTGGTAGAATAAACAATGCAATAAATCATGTGATGTATTGCTCCCTTCACCTGCAGTGTTTCCTTGAACCCGCTCCGCTCCTCCCCCTTGTTGTACGATGCATTTTTATTTCCACCGTGGGTTCAACAAGCATCATGATTTACCCAGCATGCACTGCTTAATAACCGCTCTGCCTACATTTGTATGCAGCTTTCCCTGGGAACACATTTACTGGGCATGATCTGCACAGAGCATCATTAATTTTGCCATTAAGGCTCATCGGTTTTTACGACGCCACCTCCTCACCTAAAATACACAAAGGCTTGCGAGCAAACTTCAGCCTCCCCCTCCATCCTTTGTAGCGACAGCAGCAACCCGCCGCCCAAATCCTCAGAGCGAACTCGGCTCCGAAGATGAAGATGGCGAAGGTTTCCTGGAAGGGAAGCAGGTTCAGATCATTCCTCAGAGCTGTGTGGGTTTTCAAACACGGATGCTATCTTGATCACTCCCAGATTTTAGCTCTATGATTCCTCTAAACTCTCTTTTTAAGGTGAAAAGAAGAGAAGTTATCCATCTCACCAGTATAACCAGCCAGTGTGCAGACACCTTCTCGTGCTCCTTGAATGTGGTCAGAATGGCCAAAATCAAACAGCCCAGAACGATCAAAAACCTGCAGACACAGAGAAGAACAGCCCGTTGAGTGGAAACACCTCCAAGCAGAGAACATGACTGAACCTACACACAAGAAAACGAAAGAGATTATCAGCGTGTTGAGAGTGGAGCGCCAAAATAACGCAGCAGTGTCTCAATTTCACCACAAGAGAGCGCTACACTTCTCTTCAAATGAGACTTTAATGTCCAGCAGGAAAAGCAAACAAGTGGCATTTTGGGCCCAAGACTAAAGTGGGGGACGCTTTAACATTACACAGAAGAACATGAGAAAAGAAGAAGATGCACAGAAGGGAAGAGATCGTTGAACACTGGAGGATTTATTATCAATATTGTCATTTCAGTATTTATTCTGCATTTTCTGGGTTCTGATTTCACTCTGTCTTCTACTCGATGTGTCTAAAGTGTTGTATGACGCATTCAAAAACCTCTCTGGTTCTCTCCATTTTCTCTTTTCACTGAATAAGGCCACTTACTGTGCTGCAAACAGTGATGGATTAGTGTTTTTTTTCTGCAGCGTTGGTGTTGCATAATAAATATGAGTTTGGCAGAGAAGTGATGCAAAAGTGGCTGATTTCAAGACCACTGCTGAGCAGCCAGAACCAAGCCTGCGGTCGAGTGAACAAACAGGCGAACAAGGGTTTTCTTTGACCGAGTAAACAGAGTTCAAGCAAAAATCGCAATAATAACTGATGAATTGGTAAAAGTCAAGTGAAGCGCAAGTGACAGAAAAAAACCACACAAAACAAACACAACAAACGATCCTTTGAAAGTCCGTCGAAAGATGATTCTCACATCTTGCAGAAACATCAGCGATCAGGTTGGACGACATGTTAAACTACATCACCAGTGCAGGCAGGTTTGAAAGCTACTCATTAAACATGTGCTCGAAAGGCCTCCGTTCAGACGGCAGCCTTCCATATACAGGAGGAAGAAGATTGCTTTCTACTGAAGAAGCTAAAGCCTCACTGTGTCATACCCTGAAATACCCTGGAATGCCCTGGAATGCCCTCTGGTTGCTGGTGTAATTCTCCTGGAAATAGCTGAGTGTTTGTCTGCAGCATAAGCAAACGAGCAGGAAAAACAAGAGACTGAAGAAAGGAAAAATTGATTAATTTTACTGAAAAGAACAAGTCGCTGCTCCTCATTAAAGGCTCTTCTCTTGCAACTGAAGCAGAAACCGCTAAGTGTAATTTTAGGCCGAGTTTATGTGCTTAGAGTCGGATGAGTGCCAGTCTGAGTCTTCCTCGCAGTGCTGTTGTCTAATGCGCTTTGATACCGATGGTTAACGGGACGATGCAAACACTGTCATTAATTGACCTCATTATTTGGCTGAATGTTTGTTTTTTGGACTGCGGGTGGGAAAACTGAAGTACCCGGAGGAAATTCACACTTACACATGGATAACATGCAAACTCAGCATGAAAAGAAACCCAACTGATCAACATCTCCACCAACGAGCTGAAGCGTTTGAGGGTCCGTTTCCTCCCCTTTATTTTCACCAATAAACAGCGTTCACGCCTGTATTTTTAAAAAAGCTGACTGAGCCACTCCTCTTCCTCTTTCTTTCACACTAACATTTATATTTAGCCCTTCCAGGAGCTAAAATTAATTGGATGCACACATACAAATGGCTCTTTAAATTTGCCTGTACAGTGGAGCACGCTGTGCCGGCGCTCTGCAGAGTCTGAAGTTAGCCACCGCGCCATGATATATGACGCCGAACCGCCCTGAATAAACCCAGCCGGGCTCAGAAACACAGAGCCATGAGGCCAATTAACATTTGGTCAGAGCTGCGTGTCCAATATTCTCCACCAGCAGCTCTGTGGAAAAGGTTACATTGTTCTCTCTCTTTTTGTAACCGAGGGTTTTGATGAAGCTGTTGAACTCACTGGGGGATTTCACAGCGCTGACAAGGGGTCAACGTGGCCACCGATCCTCCTGCAGAATAACGAGACAACACGTTTTGACACGTTGACGGGGAAAAGTTGCGGGCCGGGCCATCAAAGTCGAGCTAAAACGGCAACCAGCTTTACCAACTGAGGCACGGCGACCCCCAACATGTCCACCGTGACACACGAGAAGGCCGAACCCCCGTCAAAGCTACGTTTCAGCCCGCACTCGAGCCTCTTCTTCTAAATCTCCGCCCCTCTCTTCCTGATTGCGAGTCCTGAAAAATTGATGTCCGTTGTGTTGCCATTAGGCAGTGTTGACATGTCTGAGGAGTTTCTGAAGTGCTGCACAACCATAACAGCATCAATATTTCACAGCCAAACATCCCATCGAGTTTTGCATAATTCACCTGAAGGAAACGAGAGTTACGAGACGGCAGCTCCTGTGTGAGTGACGTCTTGAGTGAGCTGTCGGCGATCGTGCCCGTTGCGTGACATCAGCCGACTTCCTGTTCGTTAACGGCAAATTGGGGCATTTCCCCTCAAAGTTATCCAGAGGACAAAGATAATCCTGGAGCGAGCGGCCCTGATCGATGCTAACTCAATATGACCCAACAGATCCTGATGTGCAACGCAGTCGGCTTCCTATTTGTCTTCAAATAGTTTGTTCAATAAAGGGACACGGAACAACGTCGATGGCCATTAGATCCAACACGTGCGGACAAACAGCACACAAATCAAAGAGCCGCTCCGTCCTCCAAACACAAGCAAAGTAACCACATCAGCAGCTACATCACACACGAAACTTTGGGTTTGCACAGGTCTGTCTAGCTAAAACACATGAACAACGGAAACATAGATATGCCTTTCATGATAAAAGTGAAATGACCAATAAATCCGACTGAGTGTCCTGAAAAGACCCCCCCACCTCCACCCACCATCACGTCCATCACTCTGACTGGTATGCGAGACACTGTAATGCTGTTGGATGCGACGACTGTAACACTCCATTAACTTGCCTGCTGGACAAATAAATGAAGCATGGAATCCAATCTGTGCTCTGATTGGCAATCAAGAGTTTCCTGAGAGGGGGAGAGTCACCGTGACCAGCAGAGGGGAAAAAAAGTGCCCTGGATCTGTGTTAACCTGCTGAAGGAGGACAGTGAAGGGTTTGGGGGACGGGACCTGGATGTGTCAGGACGGACTGAGCCGGTGGGCTGCAGCCGTCATGGTGTCGGTGGACAATTGGTCGCGGATGGAGTCCAAAAATGTGTGTGATGTTCATTAGTGCTTCAAAAAGCACCTGAATCCAACAGAGGACAACCTCACTTGCGTCTTGTTGCTCCAGCTAATTTAAATGGCAATACTTGTGCGGGTTGCGACTTCCATGAACGGACAACACAGCCTCAATGAATTTCAACAAAGTTTCGTTGTCGAAATTCATTGAGGCTGTGTGAGACCTTCGGTGGCGCTCTGCAAGCAAACAACACCTTCTCTTTTAGCTCCTCATCACATCAAGCTCAGCAGTGGCAGCATTGACATTAGGACACTTGTTGCCTAATGATACAGAAAAGTGTATCACCATCACAAATGTCTGTCAGAAGGAAACACAGATGCCAACAAAGAGTGAATTTTCATCTCGCTAATAATGTTTCTTTTAACTAAAACTCTTAAAGCAACATTAGTAGTCACACAAAACAATCAATTCAATTAGTTTGTTTATTTTAATAGACGTTTTATCGGCAATTAAAGCGCATGTGTGTCAATAATCCCACCTGTGAGTCTCCTCCCTCCATTAATCCACTTTCCGTCCGCGGGCGCAGCGGGGCCGAGCCTCTGCCGGGCTCCCCGGTGCTGATACCACCCCTGAGGATTCCTAACAACCAATTTGCCGGCGAGATTCAATAAAGGGAGTGCAGACGATGCATTTCTGACAGTTAATTTGCCCGGCGATATGCAAACACTGGTGGGAAAGGACGGCGGCGGCGCAGCGTTAATGACTGCAGTTACAAGGACGAGATGAGAGGCCGGGATCGTCAGTTCACCGGGCGAGCCCGCCAGAAGTTCGAAGCCCCCCCCGCTGTGGGGCAGAAATGCATCAGATCGAGTCTGAATGGTCACTCTGAAACTCGCTCCGTGCTGCTGCTTTTTAGAAGGCAAATTTATTGGCAACAGGCAACTTTGAGAAAAACATTGGAAGTGAAAATGTCCTATAATTCTCATCCTGTACCTTTTCTTGGTGTATTGTCGCAGCACAGCTTCAGCGCAGCCTGTAACAGATTTGATTTGCTGGTTCACCGCACTGCGGCTCAATCAATAAAGGCAAATGTGACCTTTGATGACCCCTCTGCAGGATTTCAGGAGGTTTCTTAGCAGATATTGAATATGGCGCCTAAAACAATATACTGATGAGTGCAAAAAATGTGTTTTACAACCTTGGGGGGAAAAAAAGCTGCTTTTCACACCCACAAAGCTGAGAAGCTCTGGAGAAGCAACTCCATCTATGATCTCTTACATCTACAAGGTTTCGCCGAAGAAATTTGCTGTGTCACTCCAAGACGCTTCGTCCAACTATGAATTTGCTAGAAATGTATTTTGTGTCCATCCATCTTCTTCGTAGGTTCAGAGCGGGCTGCAGTTTATCTCAGCTGACAGTGGACGAAGGCCAGGCTGCACCCCGGACAGTTTAGCGGTTCATCACAATGCTAACAGAGAGAGACAGAAAAACCACCGACACACATCGTTCTGGTTGACCCCTGCCTCCGAAAGGGGACGACTGGGAGGACATTTAAATGGGATGGCTCAATCGTCGCAGCGGGCTCAGAGGAGTGCTGGGTGGTTTCGCCTCACAGTGTCACGGACGAGCTCCTGATTTCTCAGCCGAGACTCAGAGTTTGAAATCATAACTGAGAGTGTGCATTAGAATAGATGATGTCAGGAAGAGGACCTGCAGATGAGTATCCACTTCACCTTCTCAAAGGAAACATTCTTCGACTTAACACTCTGGCATCCGCACTGCTCCCGCCCACTTATGAAACAGATGACTGTGTTATCTCTCAATTGTGGATGTGGAGTTTCGGCAGGGCGATATTTTTCCCCCGGGCCCCTCTGCTGACCCCTGAATTACCTTTCAACGCTGACAGGAGGTCAGATTTGCTGCTGTTCACATAGAGAGGGATGGATTTTACCTCCAGCACTCCCCCCACCTCGACCCCCCCAACAAGGCCAAAGAGGCTGGCAGGGAAAAAAAACGGATATTCAGGCAGTGATTTGGACTTCGCTGACGTAGCACCACGCCACGCTTGACCTGGAATGTCCCAAGCCCAGTATGTGGTGCTGGTGCTGTGTGTGCGTGCTAGCGTGCGTGCGTGCGTTTGTGTGCTCCCGTTCACACATGCAGAATCAGCAGGACAACAGCTGACAACTCCATTGATGTACGAGCATGTTGATGTGGAGTCCCACCGAACATGAGCTGCAAGTGAAAAGGGTCTCGATAACGTTCACATGAGACTCGGTTCCCAGCTCAGGCAGTGAGCACTCATAACCATTAACAGCAACACGACTGCTGTAAAGACATGAAGTCATGGTAAGTTCTGTCATTTCTGACCTATATTTATGTCCCTTATCAAAGCAAGGAGAAGGTAATGACGGCAGGGACAGGCTTGCTTTGACTCAATTAATTTGCCTTGCGTGTTTACTCCCCCCACCCCGACGGATGTTTGAAAAGTCCCAACGAGATAATTAGCAGAACTAATCTGATTCATTAGAGCCAATTATGGAACGTTTGGTAATTGGGCACAAAAGAAGCCACAGCAGCAAACTCGCGTCACAGAACTTCCTTGAGGAGCTGAGGAGTAAATGAGCTTCAGAGACGGTGGCTCACCAAGCAGCTACCTGCAGGAGAAACCAAGGCTTTGCCTTTAAGTTCCAACAGCTGATGCTGCGTTCGCGTCGCAAAGCCTCGCGCCCTTGCGAGGAACCGGTCCAATCGACTCCTTCGGCCCCACCATGAAGTCGTCTGCGCCCCTCGTGGGACCGAGCTCAGCGGTTGGAGGAGATCAATGGACCTCTCTCTTTTAATCTCTCCTCCTGTGTCTGCTCAATAAAGATTTATGGGGGAGCAGTGCGCTTTCCTCTGGTGTGAACACGGATGTCATTCAGCTTCAAAACAACAGCTTGGTTCTGCTCTTCACGTTATCCTCGCTCGTGTTTTTTCGATGACACAAACTCAAACGACTTGTGAGGTCAAACCTTGAAATCATTGAACCGAGCACTTGTGCAACACCTCACTGAGTGCACTCATTTAATTCAGATGACGAGCACTCTGATACTTTCTGATCCTCCACCAATTTGTCTTTTTCAGCTTTTTGTGTCTCAAAACATCCACAATGATCGATGATAATATCTTGACTTGTGAATCCATGTCCAATTAATGAGGCATTTTGTCATGCTTTGGAGATCCAGACACAAAGAGAGATGATGATGGAGCACCTCGGCTGCAGCTTCTGTGCATTGTTGCATTTTCCTTGATACTGGACAATTCAAATGAGGATAAATCTAATGCTCATAACAAGGACACTTGTTTCTGTCCCACAATAGCAGATCTCAAGCTGAGAAATCGTTGTACTTGATCTCAAGAGAAGTTTACTTTGTTTACACTGAAGAGAGTACATATATATGTGTGTGATTTACTTTATAACATGCAGAACATTTGTTTATTTCATACATTTAGTTGTTGCCAGAGAATA
>JAUESF010000041.1:16618869-16635083 GCA_032274765.1 Malacoctenus tetranemus
GAATTAATCCACCGCAATGAATCAACTTATGACTCAAAGACTTCAGTTTCATTTATGTAGTGCCGAATAGAGCAAGAACCTCTGAATGCACTTTACATTCAAATAAAAACTGGGGAAATAAACCAACAATTACACATGAGTCGGTATTAACGCCTGTAGATATTATGACACATGTAGTGACACATGTTTGATTTATATTTGACAGAACAGGTGTGAATTCAAATTATCAATGGGACGATTGTCGAGATGTAGGAGATCAAGTCTCAAAGAGGGAAAAAGAAACAGAAAGGCTGCGCAGGACGTTCATTAAAAGCTGGAGCACTGTCCACAGTTTCTGCCTACAAGTTTCAACCTCTTTCTGCGATCAACACGGGGTGTGAGAAGAGCTGAGCGCAGCAGAGAGCTCTGGGGGGGACCCCAGGGGACAGCTGGCATCGGTTGGCTTATTCAAGGTAAACTCAGACCTCACAGGGGAGACGGTGGTCCGGCAGCAGCTGCAGCCCCCAGTTCAGGGTCGACCTCGGGCAGACCTTGCTGGATTCTAGCCTGTCCTGTTTCGAGCCGGAACAAGCGGCGACGAAGCAATAAAGTGAGCAAACGGTCCAACAGACGTTATTTGGAAAAACTGACAGGTTAATGTAACCAAAGCTGCGCAGTTGAACGATGAAGGTTCAGAAAGTAGAAGAAGTCCTCTGTGTAAAACTGAACTGACTCTTCAGCAAACATGTACAGATGGACAGATGATCTCCCCACTGTCAGTCACTCGTCTCATCTCTGACTTCCAGCTTTAGACGTCGCTCCAAAAAAAAAGGACAACAGTGAAAAATCAAACCCAGCGTTTGGAGATTGAAACGAGGCTAATCAGATGCAGGCCTGAATGCTGCCACTTCGGCAAACATCACATCAGAATACATTAACGCATCCTGAAGAAGTTCAGCGTAAGGCAGGCGAGTGGCCTCAAGCAGGAAGTCAGCGCTGTGAGCGGAACGCTACAGGTTTCTTTATATGCAAAGAAAACCCACTTCTAATTGCACTGTGTGCGATAGCCGCGTTTGAAGTCCTCTCAAAATTTCTTCAAAGAGAATTCCTAACAGTGATGACGGCAGCGCTGCGTCACGCGAGAAAAAAAAAAAAACACCTCCCGAAAAAAAAAATCGGGCAGCAACAAGCTGTCGTCTCCTCTGTTTCAGCACTAATGTCATTTCCATTAACATTGTCTAAAACCACATTATGGCTGAAGGAAGCAGTTCAGGAGTAAAGTGACTGAAAGTCCTCCAGTGACAGAATAAAAACCCTCTCATTGTCCACAAGTGGTTCTCGAGGTTTTGCAGGTCAAAATCAAAGTTTGAACTGAAAACATGTTTGATTTCCGACAACCACTGATCTTGTTCTTTACATCTCTGCTTTTGAGTAAGTGTGGATTTGGGCTTCCTTCCACAGTTTACAAGGGAAAGAAGGAGAACAGGAGTTTCTCTGCTTTACAACGGAGGTTTCACTTCAGCCGCCTCTCCTTTCACACTCGGTGTCACTGAGAAAGTTCGACACCTTCTCTGGGATCCTTCGAGTACGAAGCACAAACATTCAACAGATTCGCAAGCGTTCGATTCAAAATGATGTTTGTTCTGCGTCGCAAGCTCGGAAAACTAATTCCTCATTAAAACTATTTTAGGCTGCAAGATTCCGATTCTGTGTGAAAGTATTCGCGACAAATCTGTTAAAGAAGAAAAAAAGTGTGCGAAGGCCTTCATAATAAATGTGTTTGCATGCAGGCTGATAAAAATTCATGATCGGCTGTTTCCTGCATTATTCAGTTTCTTCCTTTGGAGCAATCTGACCCAAACTTTTTAACCGAACCCTAAAAACCGACAGTGTCACAGCCAATTCCTGCATCGCAATTCAACACTTGCTTAAACTGCGTTATGTTCTTTTAAACGACGACGTGTCTGAATCTGGGGCAGAGCCAGAGCGCGTCTCTTTAAAAGATTAGACGCGTGGTCTATTAACTACACAGCTCCCTGTGCTGCTGCCTCAGATCAGACATGTCTGACTGAACATCCCCTTCTTAATGCACAAATCTTGTCGTCCACAGAGAGGATCAGCGGTGGCGGACCCAGACGCACCGCTGAGGCGCCACCTGATGACGAATGTATAGTGCAACGCAAGAGTGGGTGTGGGCGGCGTGATGCAGACGGAGCAGGAAAATGCGTCACGATGATGGAGGAAGAATGCAGAAGAGTTTGAAATCACTCTATCTACTCAGATAAAACGATGAAATGAGAAGAAATTCATTGAAAGTGAAGATTTTTCAAGGCGCACTGCAGGAGTCACGAATTAAGCGATCCGCAGGATACGGTTTCGGTCTGGAAACTGTGACGTCGGATCACAGAAATCTGGAGGTGTTGGCGTCTCGCGTTGGCACATGTGCAGTACATGCAGGGGTTTACAAATGTGCACGGTGGCAATTAAAGAGGAGCAAACAGCCCCTCAAGTGGGTCACAGGAAACACGGATGAAATAACGTTTCAATACTGTGACACTTTATGGCTGCTTGCGATGTACATCCCCCACCCACACCCACTTAAGCAGGAGCGACTCGGGCTGACAGGACTGACAGCAGAACAAAAGTGTCTCTCCGTCAGCGGGCAAAACGTACGTGAGCAGAGAAACGTCGGGGTTCTCCACTAAAAATAAAACATCTGTTCACACCAGGGACAACTCGTTCTGTAACACAATGGTACTTTTACACGCGAAAGGTGTCGTGTTCCCCCTCAACAGCAAACAAGTGACGATTCTCATTTGAAAAATGTGGATTTCCTTCAGAATAACAACAATGAACAATCAACACACAATTGGAAATCTCACAGCTTCCTTGGGCAGAAGTAATAAGTCAAACTATAAAGTTAGGTTGAGGTAAACACTGGAGTTTGAGCTCTTTTACCTTTATTACAAACGAATCTTTTACCCTGCACACTCATCAGTCCTATCCCCCCGACGCAGACCTCCCTCGACACAGACCTCTTCGCTCTGAGTCCTTCACCTCCACCTTTCTGCTTTGCCGCTAATACGAACCCAACAGCCACCGGAGATTAGTGGAAGCATGACCTTGAGGTTTCTAGTACTGCATATCTTTAACAAAACGAGCAACCGTTTAACCAGATCCTTCACTTTCACGTTCCAAAACAACACGATGATGAATACGGCTACGATCTTACATTGACCCTGAGCTCATGAGCCCCCCTATCGCTCAGACCTGCAATATTGTCCCTGGGTGTTCAGGGTCAAGCTTCAACAGAGAATCCCATATTCATGAATGTGATCTCACAAAGAAAAAGAAGACAACAATCACAGACTGAAAAAATACCAAATAAATTTGCTCCCTTGTGGGTTTTTTTTAAACAGCTGTGTCACTTCAGGTCCCGACCTGATGTGACGTGTAGAGCCCCACCCATCAGGTGTTGGCCCGGCTTGTGGATTATCAGGAATCACCCAGCGACCCTGCGGAGTCCCTGCAGGCTCAGCGCCGCGGAGTTGGCCTGGTTTTGGCTCAGTGGTCGAAACAATTCATCACCGCTGCTTCAGAGGGAGGAGATAGAGTTTTGCTGCTGGCTGTAACCCAAGGGTGAAGAGAGGAACACTATCTGGAGGTTTCAGAGGTTGTAGAAACATTTTGACACATCTGGAGAGAGCTCAGCCGTCCCCGTCTGACACAGGTCAACCCCAGGGGTGAGTCCAGGTCAAGGCCGATTCCCTGACAGCATGACTCCACATCAGTCAACCTGATTGCTATTTAAAGTATCTTATTGCACATTGTTTATTTAAGGCTTTAATATGCAACTCATGATATAAATAAGTTCAATATGCAAAGCCACTTGTGTGACTCTAACCCTGATGCATGACACGATGCCCCAGACATTGCCTTGGATTATGGAGATGCAATGTATGCATCTTACATTATTGCTGAAGCTCTGTATGCACAGTAAAAGCATGCAAAGGCTTTCATGGTGACCTTCACTTTAATGGCGTTTGTCGACTTGAGCAAAACGTCTCACCAAAGTCATATATAACGTACAGATGGTAAAGCTATGGAGCAGCTATTGAAGGAATCTGACTGATTTAGTTAAAGTGATGATTATAATTTTCCCAAACAGCTGATGCAATAATATTAACGGTAGACGACTGCAGCTCAGCGTTGTGCCTCTGAGAAGTGAGAGCTTCCTTTCTTGCTCTTCGAGGGCGCTTTCTGCACCCAGACGCTAATTAGCCTCAGCTGCATCTCCCCTCGTAGGCCCGAGTTGAGCTTTGTTACCCGGTAATTTCTGTTCCTGCAGCTTCTGGAGGGTTTTGTTGTTCCCTCTGCTGCATGTTTGCACACTGACACGGAGCCGCGAAACAGCCTCCAAGCACACATGTCACATGCTCCGTAATCAATTAACACTTCGGTGGTGAAACGGCACATGGGAGGTTGCTACTTTTGCTCCTCTCCGGGATCATGATGTGGCGTCGGAGCCACACAGTCTTTCTGCGATGACTTCGCTGCAGAGTGTGCTGTAACTGGATTAGCACAATAATAAGTCCCAATATCAATGTACAGTGTCTTTATCACAAGAATCACTGAAAAGTATGACAATCTGGACTGAGTTTTTCTGGCTAACACACCCTTCAACTTTGGAGTTCAGCAGCAGTTCAGCTGCACCTGGACACCGGATCACTTATCCCTTCACAGAAACTCCATAAGAAAGGCCCACAGTGACGGATTTGATGCTCTAAAAAACACGCCTCAAACAAACTGCAAAGAAAAACACAAAAACCTGAGTCATCAAAATTTGTCCATCACCAAGGGAAACAAAAACATCAGTCAGCCTCCTTCCTGCACACTCATCGACTCCTTCAGCTGCGCAGAAAATACAAAGTCATCCCAGGGAGAACAGGAAAAACAACTGAGACTCAGTTAACTTTATCAACTCTTGATGTTCTATTACTGACACACACACACACACACACACACACACACACACACACACACACACACACACACCTGCAGTAGCAGGAAAGTTGCTCTCACTTTGTTTTAACACTTTTCAACTGAGCTGACAAGCAACAGCCCAGCTCCAGCACTTTCCCTTCAAGACTGAAGATAAAAATTACTGCGTTGACTTTCGATATACTGCAGACTCGGATATTACACTTGTGCACCGCTCTCTTTCCAAGAAATTACAGAAAACTTGCCGCCCACCCTCGTGTGTTATGAAGCTAACACCACAGATTTTGCTGAGATTCCTTCCTGCTGGAGCGCAGTGCTGACACATCCCTCCGAGTTTGCAGCGCCAAACATCAAATGAGCTCTTTTTCTTTTTTTTTCTTTTCCATAATTTCCTCACGCTTTCTTTCTCTGCACCCCTGACGCCAGTCTTCCCCTGAGGAGCCGAGCACCGCTGCGTTTGGCATTTCAGTTGCCATGGTGACTGAGACGTGGCAGGCCAAAAGGGGGAAATAAATAAATAAAAGTCCTTTTGCCCGCTATCCAGCATCCTTTTTCCGCTTTACTAACTGCCATGCAGTCATTTCTGGAGCACAGAGGAGCTCGCGAGGCGGGAAGTAAATGTGGTAATTAGTGGAGTGGAAGCAGACGGCAGTTCGTGAAGGAAACTACAGACCTGCCAGGACCTGCTAAAGGTGAAGGAAACTACAGACCTGCCAGGACCTGCTAAAGGTGAAGGAAACTACAGACCTGCTAAAGGTGAAGGAAACTACAGACCTGCCAGGACCCGCAAAAGGTGAAAGAAACTACAGACCTGCCAGGACCTGCTAAAGGTTGTTTTTTTTTACACAAGGACGGGAATGAAGTCGTCCCTGACTGATTCCTGTTGTCAGCCTTTTTAATGATCACAACACTCAAGTTTACTCTTGTTTTTACCCGTTTGCCACCATTTCCTGATGTGAATGAGCGTCTTTGCCAGATTTGCCCCCCCAACGCTGCAGGCTTAAGTCTCAGCTGATGAGCGCAGATGAAAGCTCCCCTCCTCTCAGGGAAGGTTTGGTGTCAAACGTCTGCACGGCAGAAGAGGAGCGTAATGAGCTCCTCGCTGTGCTGCAGGGACGAATCAACAGGCGAGAGGAGAGGTGATGCTCGAATGAGACGAGATGACAAATTCATGTTTTTATTAGAAAAGCAACACGCGCTGCAGCGGAATCGAGTATTGTTACACGTCGACATTAAAACAGCTCGTCAGGTTTACAATCTCTGACTTCTGAGCGGGTTTTGATCTGAATCAGAAATAACAGCAGCAGCTTTTTGGCGTTTTGAAGTTCTTGTGCTTCCCACTGAAGACTGCGGCATCTTCAGCAGCAGAACAAAACAGTGGGAAACAATCGCTGTTTGAATGCCAAAATAAATTATTCTTTAACTGTAAAAACTCGCTCTACTTCTCTTTCTTGGCTGATTCCTTCGGCCTGTTGTCACTCCTGGGCCTCTTTTCACATCACCTGGTAATTTTCAAGAAATAATTTGTGTAAGTTTGAAGAATATTAGTAGAATAGGATCACTTTGTTTGAGTTACAGTATGTAGAACTTTGCTTTTTCACTTACCCTGCGTGTGTCAAATCAGTTCATATAAAAATGGACGTCGACATAAAATACTCCCTTGCCACAGTTTCTCACCCCTGAACTACAGAAAACAATGTCTTAAAAGTGAGCTGTGATAACAACAAACTTCCACGCGAAGTCGCAAACTGTTCAGCCACAGTCGTGGAAGTTTAGCAGCATGTTGTCCGTGTGACTTCAGCGCTTCGCTGGCTTCACCGAGTGACACGGAACGAACTCGCCGCCGCTCTCAAGGTCACTCGCTGGGGTCCAAATAAACCGGGAGGAGAATAAAGCTCAGAGCGCCGCCGCGTCTCAGCTCCCAGGTCAGACTGTACACTCATTGCAGGGGGAGGCTGGGACTCGCGGTGACAGCAGGAGGCTTTTAAACCTGTCAGAGACTGAGTCACTTTTTCTTATTTAGAGTGTTGTTATTCCATACATCCTCAGCTGTGGGCTGTATTTCAGGGAGCAGGTTTGCTTTTTTTTTTTTTTTTTTACATCCACAGCAGTGCAGAAATAAACCAACGCGCCCTCATTGACTTTCACAGGAGTTGAGAGAATATCTGCCACAGAAAGTTTCACTGCTGAAACCGAAGCTGGATTGTGAGCAGTAGCAGACAACCCAACGTCCGCCCAGTTGCCAACACATGTATTTACGAGGTTTCAGCCATTCTCACTGAACCAGCCTCACTGTTCACTGGCATGAGAGTAAAACGCTCGTATTGCAGGATGAAACTCTGCAAGTATCTAAAACTGCAAGGAAAAATAAGCAGTAACTACAAGTATAAATGAACAATGTTCTCACAGACACACGAGGAAGATAAGACGGTTCCATACCAGTCTAAGCTCATAAAGCTGTTCAACGTGCCACCAGCAAGGAACAAAGTTCAATGAATTCACAGAAACCTGCAGGAATAAAATCTGCGAGCGCTCGTCCTACTTCTACCCGGACGCGCGTTGCATTTTAATTTCCACAGTAAATGAGTTCACGGCATCGCGGGAGGTGAGTGAGCGGAAACGGGAAGGTTTGAGAAGTCCTCAAATATATGAAGATCAAAGGTTCGATCCCCTGCAAAAAAAAAAAAGAAAAAAGGAGAGAGCCAGCTAACATTGGCGTCCTGGAGCGAGATGATGATGAAAAGCTGCTGGCTCACTCGTCCCGAGCCAGTCTGGGAAATAAAATAAAACACACACCGCGCAGAGAAAATATATACATATACAACGGCTGCGCTGATTAGATTTAGATTGGAACAGAAAGCAGAAGGCGGGCTGGGCTCCACCGGGGAGCGTGGGATCGTTGCGTCCTGTGTGCTCTGCCTCTTAATGATGCAGCGTTATGGGCTCAGCGGTGGGAGGGAACCCAAGTCAGAGCGAAGCAGGAGGCCGGCGCCAAACTTCTCCACAGTCATTCTTACCGACTGCTGTGTTTCCACACTGCTTTATCAGGTTCACAGTGAAGGCAAATAACAAAGCTTTTTTGGGAGGGGTTCAGACGATTATTCAGCTCAATCTGAGACTTTGAAAGTGTCTCGTTTTAAGTTTTGAACTTGAGACACGGTTTGTTTTACTCAGGAAATTAACTTGCAAACTTGTTTCACATCGTGTTCCTTCCACAACCACCACAGCATACAAAAAGGGCCTCCAACCAGGAGTAATTGCAACTTGTGAGCTCAACACTTTCCAATCCTATCAAGGTGAGTCCTTCACACTCCTGAGGACCTCCACTCTTTAATTAGTCTGTCTGCAGAGGATTGGAGCTGCCCAGCAGCCGCGGGGACAGGACAGAGCATTCAAGGACTCCACACCAGCAGTGACGAACACTTTGAGCCGTGAGGAGCGAGCACAGGGGTGCGGGCTGAAGGCAGATCACCAGGTAGGAGGAGACAGGTTCACACCTGCCGACAGTCCAGTCACATCATCTGCTCCTCCTCAGAGTTGGTCCGAACACACAAAACGAAGACTATTTTTAAGTTCAGACGGACTTTCTGAGTTCAGACCTCAGAGGTCTTCAGACACACAAACAGAGATATGCACAGGAATCATGTTTCCTTCAAACTGGAGGAAACTGCCTGAGAAACAACTTCAGGTTGTGTTTTGGATTTAAAGCGTCAGGTTGATGGAGGACTGACAGCAGCCTGGACATGCAGGTGCTTTTTTTATACACAGCAGCTTATCGATCACACAGTAAACGACCACAATTTGAATGGATGCAGCTACACACATCTAATATTAGGATAGTCAAGCAACTGAACAAAGACATTTTTTTAAACAACTTTTTTGGCATCAGAGGTCTGTGCAGTGGTCTGCTACGTGATGTTACCTTGACGCTACTTTTATCAGGATTTTTTTTTTTGCATTTTCTTTCTGGAGAAATCTGTATGTGTGATAATGAATTTCAGTGAAATATCTTCAAAAGCGCGCTACATTTTTTTAATGCTGTCCAGACGGCTGAAAACGAAACAGCTTTCACTGTGTTTCTGTTGGATTTCATCATTTTCCCCGTATGATATGAGGAAAAAAAAGAGAAAGAGTAACTGTGACACAGCTGGTTTCATCATCTATTTACAGAAAATATTTCAGGCCACTATCACGTAAAATCATTCATTTTCTAGGTCAGATTATTATTTCCCCTCGCTCGAGTCCCCCGGGGGACGAGTCAGCACGACGCCGTTGGCACCCGCCACCACCACAGCTATCAATACGGCCCGCTAATCTGTTTCCACGGCCACCACCACACCCCCGGTCCAACCGACTGGACGGGAAAAAGAGAGACGGACTGAGAGAGAGTCTGAATCGGCGCCAAGACCAGACGAGCACCGTCTCAAAGGCAGATGAACTAAATCACCAAACGGAACATTGTACAGACAGAATCACGCCTGCAAGGATGTCATGGTCACAAACACAAGTCTCTCTTACTGTTGCACTTTCAACGTCAGCTGACCTGCCTGACATTATCGCGCACTGCGTGTGATGAACTGACTGTTTTCTGTACAGATTCTAAAGCTTCATTTTGAAGCTGGTAAAATAAGGAAAGCAGCAACACTGAGTCATGCAGGACGGCGTCACAGATCACATAACATGATAAAAATGGCCCTGCTGCTCCTCTCCCTGCTGCAGCTTTGGTGCAGCTAGGACGCCGCGTCTCAGACAGGTGGACACCTGCGTGGGTTTGCACCTCAGGAGACTCCCGGGGAGAAAAACCAGCGTTTAGTCTGAGCCGAGTCGCACAGAAATAGCAGCTGTCGGGGAGGCTGGGACATTCGTTTCAGCGATAACGTGCAACAGTGTTTCAGAGAGATCAAGAATCAGCGCAGCTGTTGCTCACCGCTCAGCTGACCTGAATGCAACTTTACAAGGCTTCCCACAAAGTTTTTGGGGCGTCTGAGATATAAAGCAACCTCCATCTGGTTTGTGCAGAAAACTCCTGCAGCAGCAGATCGCCTGTCTGAATCCTCATTTCTGCTTTAAACTAGAAGAGCCTCGCACTGTGAATGCACTTCCCTGTAGAGGTAGAACGCGTCAAATACGGATACGACAAACTGGGTCACCGCAGCACGAAACACCGATTGAAAGCGCGGGTCTAAAAAAGAAAATAAAGAGGGAAAAAAAACGAGCATAATAGACACTTTTGTCCGGTAAGGTTTGAAGCTCCTGCTAGCAGTTATCAAACAACATTTCTGCTGCATTTCAAAGGTAAAGATGAACTAAAATTATAACTCAATCTTTCAAAAGAAACTAGTTTTGTTCCACCGAAACCAGCAGCTCTTCATTGTTTTCATTCAGCCTGGTTGAAGCAGGTTTATTTGTTACTCAATTTAAAAATCTCCTCAGGTTAAGAACCTCCTTTTTTTGTAAGGGAATGAAGACTTGTTAAAAAAATTTAACGATATAAACAATAACGCCGCCCCTGAGAAATTTGCAGTAACTCATTTGACCACCAAAACGATTGCCGGGACAATGAACAGTTTGGTTCTTTTCGATTCGATTTGACTTTACAGTCAGGTTTCTGGTTGAACTGACAAAAACACAGAGTTTGTAAGCAACCCGAGTAAACACCACACACGGAGATCAGCGCAGGAGCGGCAAACTGTCCGCTGGGACGCTCAATCGACGCAACGCATGAGAAGCCTCCCGCCACATCGATACTCGCTCAGCATGCCAACATCAGCATTCTTCGCTGAAAGGCAAGATCGAGACGTTTGGTCATATTTCAGTGTTGGTCAGTCGTACATTTGTTCCTGCGTAAACCCAAAAGATTCCTCCCCTTAACGCGACGGCGCTCAGAAAAGCCCTCACTGCTTCAGTGAAGCAAGCGTGCTCTCGTCTTTGAACCAAGGTAAAACCCTGACTCGTCATTATTCAAAGGACGATAATCTGAACTCACTGCTGTCGTCGACCGCCCATCAGGAAGCAGCCCGGGGAGATTTTGAACCTAAAAGGCCACTTCCTGTACCCAGATCAGCGTTTTGAGGCTTTGGGTGGACACTTTCTGGGCTGCTTCACTCTCAGTGATGTAATTAACCAAGGTCACCCGCCAACGACTGAAAGCTCAACTTGGCCGTAGCCGCAGAGCACACGAAACCTGGAAGGTGTACAGAGGCAAAGTATGACTTGAAATCCTGCCACCTTCCTCTGGAGGTCACAGAGGGACAGTTTCAACAAAGTTTCCTCATGACAGCAGGAGTTCAGGAGTTTCTTAAAGGTCACCGGGGTCCAATCTGTACATCCACAATCACAGATGGTAAACAGAACAAGAGAAATGAGAATAAAGAACTGCTGAAAACAGCAGATTTGCAGGGTCCACACTAGAAGAACGCCTGTTTGTTTAATTCTTACTTTCTAATGGTAAAATAGGATGTTTTCCTGCACAATTAGGTTTTGTTCATGGTTTTTCCGGCAACTGAGGTTACAACAATATATCACCATTGTAATTATTGTCCTATTTGTTTTTACTGAACCTTTTTTTTTTTACAACTTACCAGGGTCACTTGTGAATGTGTGTTTCTGTTGTGGTGAATTTTGCTCCTGTTTCCTTATTTTTTGTCTGAAATAAAAATTGCAGTGCGACTGAAGCTTTTGTTTTTCTGATAAGACGTGTGAAGAGATGTGGGTTGCTCCTCCTCCTGCAATACCATCTGGAATTATGTGACAAAGTAATGACTTTGCTCTGGGAAAATACCCTTTACATTGCAATATTTGACTGAATTGCTGTCACAATTTTGCAGGTTCCCAGTTGCCATGGCAACAAACATCCAGTGCACAGTTGAAGATAGCTGCCAACACATATAGATACATACACATCATTGGAAACAGACCATATGAAATGGACCATAAAATGCAGGTTGCCAGCGAGCTCTGAGGAGGGGTGATTGTACTTATAAAGACTGTTGTCAGTGCAGATGAAAAGCAAACCCTTCCTCAGATATATTTGCAATTATCTGGTTGGAGAAATGGAAATTGACTCAACACATACATCTTGAAATCATCTGTAAATAACAGTTCATGTAATAGTTGTTTTCAGTGATGCCTTTTGAAGACGACGCTCTCGGGAATGAAATTGAACCGCACCAACACTCCAACTCCTCCAGCTGAGAACCTGCTGCTGCTGCTGCATGCTTCTACTATATTTTGTTTGCCGAGTGTTTTTAGATGGGGTTGCCTAGCAACTGGGACTCTTTGTTGTACATGGCTGTGTCATCATGCTGTAGCTAATGCATGCATGCACACACAGACACACACACACAATCTGTGCAAGCACACCCACCAACATGCTAAATATAGAGAGCCATTGATGGAGTCAGCAGACTCGCGATGTGTGTGCGTGCGTGCGTGCGTGCGTGCGTGCGTGCGTGCGTGCGTGCGTGCGTGCGTGCGTGCGTGCGTGCGTGCGTGTGCGTGTGAGTGTGAGTGTGTAAAATATGTTTCTTTCTATTCTGCATTTAACACCTTTACCATCAACATAAAACACCTGACAGACCAGAACAAAAACTTCAAACATAGAAGGGACGTCGCTGACCAAAACTACGGGCACAGCCCCATGTCGGGGGTTGCCGTGGCAACAAGTCACATTTGTGAACCCTGGTAACCAATGTAAGTGGTCCAGATGCTGGTGGTGAGTTTGAAGTAGTGGTTGAGTGGTGGTGATGAGGGGCTCCAGGTAGCCGGGGAACAGCTCTACACTCAGGGAGGAGGAGAACCAACCTCTTATTACTCTGGTTGGAGTTTGACAAAAACGGTTCGGGTGGGGGGAGTCTTACAGAATCATTTGTCGAGACATTTTTCTTTCCTAATTCAAACTGACACTGCACTGCTTTCAGTGTGAGAGTCAATGTGTCCATCTTTTACTAAAGCCATTTGTGACTCAGATGTAATTGTCATTAGTTTGTTTGAATGTGGTAAAACCAGCTACATTTAAATAAAGCCTCTGTGCAAAGAAGTAGACTCAAATTTAGGGGGTCTGTTGATTGTTTTATGTAAATACTGGAAATTGTTTTTCGTAACTCTTACTGTATTCATTGCGTTATATTGGCTCTGCTACTTCACTATTTCTTCCTGGAGAAAACAAATTAGACTCAATCTTTTCTCACATTTCTCGCATTAATTTCAGGTCCGGCATGTTGCCTTGGTTACACTGTTGTTTAACCTCTGTTTTGTCCACCCAGTGTAATTTCTGACGCGTTCATTCAGCTTGAGTGGAGCAAAACAAGATCCACGCTATTCTTATAAACGTAATTATTTATATTACAGTGAAACTACTCAGCGTGCAAGAGACTGCTAGAAAAATTCATAACAATACTTCAAGCTGAAGCACAGAGTTGATGCATTTCTCCTGTGGGTTTTTCATCCAATGTTTCATCTGAATTTAATGATTAGTATTAAACTAAAAAGATATTCACAAGTGGGTCAAAAAAAGGAGAAAAGGTGCTTAAATGTTCAGACGATTACAGACTACAAGGAGCATCTTGTGGACCTGCCATTATTAGGGGTTGATATCTATTCCTCATTTGTGAGAGCAAATTTCCTGAAGTGTCAGCATTATTTAACTGCGGAGTGTGATGCTCCAACAAGTGTGGATCATCAGTCTGCAGAATGAAAACAGGCCAGCAGGGCGTGGTCGCGCACTCGCCTCTTTACTGTCAATCACAACCCGCAAAGACACACCGACAAAGGGAAGCAAATTGCAGAGGAGAGAACTGGAGGAAAATGATAAGAGACGACTGCAGCGGTAGATGGGAAAGGATGGGGGGTGGTGGTGGTTGGTGGTGGTGGTGGTGGTGGGGGGGGGGGGGGCGCCCGAGAAATAAGAAGCAAAAACAAACAGCGGGGGGCGAGAGACAGAAATGAAAGACTGGAGAGAGCAAGGAGGAGAGAACAGAGGAGCAGAGACAAGTGACAGCTGGTGGCAGGAACTGAGAGCGCGCCGACAGAGGCGGATAAAGGAGCAGCGAGCAGACGACCACAAGACCCACAGAAAATGCAAATGTTAGCTTTTGTTTACTCAGCGAGAAGAAAGATGGCCTTTTTACAAAGGACACCCATAATTAATAATTTATCCCCAATTTATTAAAGACACTTCATCACATAATATGACACGAAAGCTTGCTGGTGTTTTGATCTGCACTTGTTTCAATTCCAGTTTCCGATGAATTATTCCTTTATGCATAATTTACTCTGCGAACACAAACTAATTATTCTCAGTCACTTCTAATTGGCGTTTTGTTTATTTTTTAATGTATGTTCTCCATATCAAGCTCCATCAAAGAAACTATTATTCCACATTAATTACCTCAAGCAACTCAGTATAGCACCAGAACCATGGTGCGAACACCATTTGGTATCAGCAAAGTGCTAAAACGACCAAATCGCCATTACAGACGCCATCTCTACCCTCGCAGCGCTGCTGTCCAATCACAATCAAGACCGAGCAGCATGTGAACGTTTATTCACAGTCAACCTGAATAACTGCCAGATATCAAAAGTGGAATAACTTTCTTCAAAACAAAAAACAAACAAACAAAAAGTCGCTCACATTTTTTCAACCATTCAACAATCACTTATTTTCTTCCACTCCCAAATGTCCCACAGATGCCCAGTCTTCCTTCTTCCTGGACACTGTTACAATCTACAGCCATTATGTGCCAGTAGAATATGTAACATCAATTGTGCTGCCACAGTGTACATAATCATCGTACGGACTGCGGGACCTAAAGGGGAGTGGCTGTGAGCTTCTAGGGGAGAGGGGGGGGGGACGTTGGCGTCACAAGCCCACTCGGGATCTCCGTCCAGCACGACACTATCAGGTGGCACCTTGCCTGGTACACCGAGCTTCCAGGGAGGAGTTAAAGCTTCATAGGCCAACTCAGTGACACGGTTTCGGGCATGACTACACCAAGCTGCGCCCTGTCTGGCACAGCCCAAAGGAGGAGGGACGGCCGAGCAGCCAATTGAGGGCGACTAACGCAGACTGAAGGAGGTGAATCCTGTGATCAATTATTCAAAGGCCTGCGCGCAGGCTGGAAAATGTCAGCGGGCCCCGCACACGCTCACACCACACGACGGCAACGCGGTCTCTGACACCCACTGCAGTGTGTCTTCAGGACGAACACCTGACTGCTGATGGATGGGGAGGAGATCACATTGTTCTCCGATCGCAGCCACAGCTGAATCAGGGGTTTTGGTGGCCGGGACGTCATTCAGTCGGATCAAAAGCAGTATTTACACCATCAGCATCCCTATTTACAGAGTAATGCTCAAAATCATTCAATTTTGATCAACCGGAAACAGAAATTCAAGTGTGTGAGGCCTGAAAAACAAAATAGATCCGCTGATCTAAAATGTAAATGGTGATTGTAAAAGACACAGTGTGTTTCAAATGGCGAGCAATTTGCAACGCACAACAAACCAAAACCAAACATGACACAGTTGCATCAAAATGACCCAGCTGACCTGGGTAACCTAGCAACCATCAACATGTTTGGTTCCTCAAATCTTATTACAGCTCAAAGTCATGAGTAACCAGATTACGAGTGTTTACCTGACTGCACAGAGTAACTATATCGAATTTATGGGAGGAGTCACCTTGCCTGTAATTAACCAATTAGAGGTCAAAATCAGGTTTACGTCTCTACAGGCCGCGTTTCTACGTATGGATTCATCTGTGAACACAACTTGAGTGAGATGGGTTCACGTCATTCAAAAGTCAAACACACTTTTGCTTCATTCTATCTAACTGGAGGTCTTTGGCGCTGTTGGGTGGTCCTCCTCTGACTGAACGCTCAACGCTATCCGTTTCTGCAGATTCCATTATGCCAGTAAGAAAAAGACATCTCAGAGCCCAAATGTTTTCCAGATCTAATCATCCTTTAAATGATCCCTTAAAGGCTACGGAGCGGGAGGAGTCATCAGCCTCGTCTCGTCCACTGCCTCTCATCCGTCATCTCCAAGATGGCGGTGAACATCAGGACACATCAGTAAGGTGAAGAAGGCGGAGAAAAAGAAGGAAGGTGGGAAGAAGAAAAATAAACACATTCTGTATTCATGCTGTGAGTTGTTGTATGTTTTCTGTGTGTGTGTGTGTGTGTGTGTGTGTGTGTGTGTGTGTGTGTGTGTGTGTGTGTGTGTGTGTGTGTGTG
>JAUESF010000041.1:16636925-16648796 GCA_032274765.1 Malacoctenus tetranemus
TCTCTCTCTCTCTCTCTCTCTCTCTCTCTCTCTCTCTCTCTCTCTCTCCCTCTCTCTCTCTCTCTCTCTCTCTCTCTTTCACACTCCCTCACTCGACCTGACTCCTGCCTCCGCTGTGGATCAGATTTCACTCGCTCCGCTGTGTTGTTATGGAAACCAAAAAAAATTTGGGTACTACAGTGCTTCATTCCTGTAACGGTAGCTGCAAGTCCATACGGTGACCTGAAATTCCCTCTGAGCGCCACCTCGGGAGGGCGCAGACCTGACGACCTCAATCGGATCAAACCGGGGTACAGAAATGGATCCCAGCTCAAGCAGTCGGCGCTCAGTTAAAGTCGTCCACGCTGCAGCCAAAGAGAAAAAGGGTCTGGAACGCAAACAGCGACCATCAGAACAGCTGGAGAGGCTTAGTCTCAGCTCCTACTTCCAAAGTTTGGTCTGACTGAAACAAATCCAAACTTCTCTCTGAATTCAGCTCATCCTGCTGGTTTGTCAGTTGAACCACAGCACAGCACTGGGCTGCGGTGGTACGCCGTCCGGGGAGCAGCTGGGGGGTTCAGCCTTCCCTGCTGAAGGTGGTGAACAGGCGGTGGTTTAAACTTTTTATTCATTTCAGGCCAAATTCGAGTCATTTCTCAGACTCTGGATGTGGCTCAGAGAGTCGTCCATCGATTGCTGGTGTAACTCCTGCTGCATCCTGCGTGTCCACGTCTTACAGTCACCAAAGGTTTCTTCAAAGTCATCGAAGAAAACGACTGTAGCTGTAAAACACGAGGAGTCCACCTCATTCACAAAATCTCTTTATCGCTTCCTTTTTTTTGTTGTGATTTTGGATTGTTTATTACTTCTCTTGTTTGGGAATGAGACCATGGATTTGTGTTTCTTCACTTGAAGAACAGGCCAAGATCTCATCCCAGTTCTGTGCTGGACGTCAGTGGTGTGGTGAGCGTCTTTACGAGCTGGCGTTTGAGATGTAAAAACCTGAAGCGTGCTGTCTCGCTTGTTTTCTTCTCTTCTCCTCACTGAGGATGAACTTGTCGTTTTGCTGATAGCCCCTCTGGGCTCACAGTTGCCTGAACGCCAGAGGGGAGCCGGCTGATAGTAAAACCCCTGCGGGGGGGAAAAAGAGCTGCCAGCTTAAATTCAATTATGTGGGTTATCAGTCAAAACCAGCAGCCTGTCAGAAGAAGCATTAAAATGACATTTTGACCCGACTTGCCTCAAAACACGCAGGATTAATCAATTGTCGAGCCGTCTGCGCTGGTGCGGTTATTTTCGTTTGTCTCTCCACCTCTTCATGTGATTGTGTTTACTCCTGTTTCTCTTCCATCCCGGTCCTCCCATCTGCTCCTGCTCTTCAATCCACATCCCACTCGCCGCTCTGCTTCTATACATGCAGCACGTCGGAGCGTTGCCTGTGCATCACGAGCTGTGGGTGAGGAGCATGACTAATGCTTCCACTGGCAACAACGGGAGCGTCGAAAGTGCCCTTGAGCAGGGCACTTAGCACACAGCGAACTAGCGCGAGGCCCCAACATGGGTTCGAAGCTGCAGCTGCTCCCACATGTGGGCTTCTGTGACGGACTTTAATGGGTGCCAGTTCAGACGACGTGTCATTAATTCAAAGATTCTGATGTCTTGGATAGAAAAATTCACTCGATATGACATCAAAAACTCATCACATGTGACAGGGTGAAAGATCAAACAATGCTTGTTTGTCTTTTACTCTTTAAGCATGTGGAAAACACTGACTGCCCCCATGCGTCCATGGGAATCAAGCAGACATCCAGGGGGGGTCTTGAGAGTTTAAGACCCTCCAAAGCTCAAGAATCATGCTGCTGCAGAATCAACCGAATCCGTGACTCGAACCCGAAGCGTCAGTCCAACTGTGACTTCTGCTACAGTGCAAACAAACGGCTCCATCTTTCAGGTGGTCTTCAGTCCCGATGTAACACAACGCACCTTTCGCAATTTTGCGGTCAGACTTTCTTTTCTTTTCGCAAATAACACATCGGAGGTCACTCGCCGTCTCTCCGGCGTGCAATCTCCCGCCGCGACACCAGCGTCACATATGGAGCAGCCCGTGTTGAACGCTACATATGTCGCGTTGCTGAGAAAACACGCGTGCTGCCAGTTCAAGGCGAGACTGTGAGTCAGCCTCTTCGGGCTCCGGCGGTGGGTTTTTTTTTTTTCCTTGAAGTCGAGAGGAGGAGAGAAGAATGAGCTGCTGTGTCGGGCAGAGGGGAGTCCGCTGCCCGGGAGTGAGACGCAGGCGGAGCTCCATACATCACAATCAAGCCGAACCTTCAGCCGCGCCACCGACGACCACGCGGCAGGCTGGGAAAAAAAGCGGCCGCCAGCGTGCAGGCTTTCTGTTCGACGCCATGAGAATGCCAAACGACGTCCACCTGAACACCTGCTTCATCTTCATGCCGTCTGAGTTATACAGATGAAACAGCCGACAGTGAAACAATGTCGAATGAACGCGTAAAAGCAGGAGTTCAAAAGAAATACACAAGTGAGTGTTTAGTCTAAAAAGAGAAACAAATCTAAAAACGTGCTATTTTCAGAAGTTGGTGACCAATACGTCCAGTTATTAAAGGCGACATTCAGAAAATAACAACCTCGCTTTCACAAGAAAGCAGGTGTTTGTATTTCAAGATGTACCAGGAATGGGAATACAGTGAATATGTTCATGTTACACCATCAATTCATGTGTTTTAGGTGAATATTCTCAAATTACACGACAGAAACTGAAGTAAACAGAAGAGTTTGCTTCACTGGCAGGGACGCGCTTCACTGTTTGGAACAACAGCGAAGTCTGAGATGTGTGAAGGAGACAAACAAACAAACAGGTATTTTCCCGCCTTCGGTGTCCACTGTCATTCTGGCAGAGGAACAAAGCCGTCATCAAAAGTCACGGCCGAAATGTGACCGAGCCACAGGAAGACAAAGGTCAGACACACACGCACGCACACACACACACACACACACAGTGAGCAGTAAAAACTTCATCCTATTTTTCCTCAAGCAACAGCAATAAATAATGAAGCTTTATGGTTTGACCACAAAACAAGAAGCTGATAATCACAAAAACAGAGCAGAACAGTTGATTTGATGTTTATCTGTGAGGTCGGTCCTCACATGAAGGACTGCTTGTTCTTGTTTATCACTGTAAACAGCTGATTGTTTCCCTCAAAACAATCAATCAAGGTCTCATCGCGTTGTTAGGGGGAAGAAATCCCCTCCACACACACGCACACGCACGCTGATTTAGACTCGTTTTCTGTTTTGTCCTTCAACGAACAGGCGGTTTAGGAATGCGCTGCTTCCTGAGGTGAATCAAACGCGAGTAGCCATAAACAGTGTCCACCTTACATCTATTAAAGAGAGTTAGAAAGAAAGAAAGGAACAGACACTCTCGGGCCTTTGACACACTTCTGATCTGCCATCTGTTGGAGCCAGATTTATGTCCGAATTCCCACTCAGTGACAGAAAGAAAAGTTTGGGAGGACGGCAAAACTTTGCAGCGCTGTCCCAGGCCGCGCATCAGCAGCCGCACTGCTGGAGGTTGTTTTTTTTTAAACGAGATTCAGACCGAAGATTTTTTTTTTCCCACGCAAACGAGGTGCGGGGCCGGCGGCGGGGTTGCGTCACCGAGCAGCTACAGTGACATACAGGAGGAAACTATTCATTTCCCACCGCAGATTAGGTTACAGCCTAACTGGATTCCACATCAGCGCCGCACGAGGCTTCATTAATGGACTGAAAATTGCTGCAACAAAGTGAGCTCGCTCGTGCCGGAGTGAGGAGGCTCTCACCCGTTTCATCCCGACGGCGGCTCGGTCATTAGTCACAAGTTGGCACCGGCGTCGCTTTGTGTACTCACACGAACGCGTGGTAGAGCAGCGCCCATCCTCTCGGCCTCTCCAGCGTGTCGTAGATCAGGTTCTGGATCCTCCTCTTGCGGATGTTATTCCTCTTGGTGGACCGGGTGTAATTCAGGGGGGTCTTGGCCAGCAGCCCGATGCCGATGCCCTGAGAGCTCCGCTTGTAGTCGTCCCGGCCCTGTGCCACCAGCAGCAGGGCGCCATCCTTGTCCGCTGCCCCGGTGCCGTGGTCCAATAAGTCCCCGGGGGGAGCGCCGGAAGGCTTCTTCTGCTCCTCCGAGCCGCTAGCGACGGTCCTCGACCGGAGCCCCATGGTCAGTGCTGGATGCCCGCTGTGGGCTGCATGCCATGGTCCGGGCGCTGGATCCGGAGACACCCCCTCTTCAGCCGCGGGTCAGTTAAGGATGTGGTCCCCGGCGCGAAGGGAGGTGCTCAGCAATCTGACTGGAAAACACAGAGAGAGAGAGAGAGAGAGAGAGAGAGAGAGAGAGAGAGAGAGAGAGAGGGAGGGGGGGGCACCGTTACATATCTCACTTTGGTAAACCGTCAGCATCTCAGGGGGCAGCACCCACAGAAATGTTCGCTGTGCGTAAAATCGCTCCAAAAACACACGCCCTAATGAGCGGAGCGTCGCTGGAACACCCCAGCGGTTCATTCAACGCGGTGAGATCACCACAAAGTAGAAAGTCACTCCAGACCGCCACAGGGCGTTCACTACACGTCCAGTGTTGCAGATGTCTTTCGAGATTTTTTTTGCGCGCGATTGATTTCAAGCCAGACAAAGACGCTTATCAGTCAATTACAGCGAGCAACAATTGCCGACTTCCCGAAGAGCCACCCCCGCCCCCCCACCAAAAAAAAACAAAAACACAAGGCGGAGAGAGACAAAGACGAGGCATCGCGGGCTGCATCCTCACACCGCCGCACGGCGAACACAGCAGACACCTCAGGGAGGAAACCCGCCGGAGACGACAGCAGCTTCGAGCCGCCACGCCGAGCCCTACCAGCAGCGGATCCGGTGCATGGCTCGTGTCTCCGGGGCTCCCAGTCTCCATCCACCTGCAGATGAAGCGGCGCTGAGGCGGCGGGCGGCAACGGAGGAGGAGGAGGAAGAGGAGGAGGAGATGGACGAGGGTGGAGACGGAGGAGCAGAGACGCTGCGTGAAGGAGGTCGATACTGAAACTGAAGCGGAGGAGAAGCAGCAGGGAGGGAGAGCGAGCGAGAGAGAGAGAGAGAGAGAGAGAGAGGGAGGGAGAGAGCGAGAGACAGAGAGCGAGGGAGGGAGAGAGAGAGATCAGGTTTTCTTAAGCAACAGCGCAGACGCTACTTGCGCGCCCCCGCTCACACGTGCGTGCCTCCACGCAGGGGTACCGGTAACGTGTGCGCGCCCAGAGAGCGCACACCTTGTGGCGCTCAAGAGGGAAAACGCGCGTGTAAATAAAGACAGATGTGAGCAGACGCGCGCACTACGACTTAAGCGCAGTCATGCAAACGTGCACGCGCAAGCAGGACACGCAGACATAAACAGCTGCCAGAGATGAACAGCCTGTTTTCTGCTGCTTTGATGTATTTCCTCATGTCAAACATAAAGAGCTGTTGCTCCTTTTGAATATGGGCTTCAGCTCTTTGCTCATCAGGGACATTTTCAGAGCTGAGACTCGATTGATGTGTCAAAATACTTCAATTTCATTTGAAAAAATAAAGTGAGTTAACACTTGGACTGAACTGCAATAGTTACATCTGCGTACAAGGGAGGTAGTCCAGTTGCAAAAGCTGACGAGAGTTATCTTCAGGTTGAGGCGAAATAAATGTGAACCACTCGGAGCTCCGGTTGCAGGAACATCCACCGATAGTTTGAGCCGCAGACGCTGGCATGACCACTGCAGCCAACAACCAAACATCTGGCGAGCTGCTTTCGTGTCTCTCCGGTCTGCAGGCTAAGGAAGTGGAGGGTGGGTGGGGGCTCCAGGTAGCTGGGTGGGCTCATGCAAAGGGCCTCTTGAGATTAGTGAAACCAGAATGGACCCTCGCGTTTTGCTGCACGCCACCTAGTGGTTCTAAACCACAGAACTACGTTCAAACTCAACATTTTTAGGCAGGTTTTCCAACTTCAGTATCCACGTGAGCGCAAGGAAACAAATGTTTTGGATGATTCCTTTAAAGTCACGTCTTCTCTCCAAAGTGCTGATTTTTATTGCATTTATTTTGTTATTTTTTTACTCCTTTTTTCCACCTTTTTTGAGGTTATTTTTTGCAGTCTTGTGTCTGTCACATGTACAGATGAAGCTGCACAACTAAACCAGGTGTCAGTCAGGATCAGAAGCTGAAGTAACACTTCCTTGTAGAAAACATAAAAGTTCAAGTAAGAAATGTGCTGTCAATAGTTCAGATGACCACAGCAGCGTGCTTTTGCAGACAGCCCTCTGCTGAACCGCTCAGTCTAACAGGATTTACTCGGAAGAACAGAACAGAGCAATCTTAAAATAGATTGATTGTGTGTCTTGGTGGCCTTTAGTATTTCTACTTAATCGTTGGCGGTCAGCGGATTTGACTAATTATCTGGATGAAAAATGGCCGAACGAGTCTGTAATTGAAAAAGCAATAATTTGACTCCGGCTGTCTGCTGCAGCGCAGGACGCTCCTCTGGTTCAGAGCAGCTCTGACGCTCCTCACACACACAGATTGGACTCAGAGTCTGAGCTGCTTCTTAAAGCTTCTGATAGAAATAATTCTGTCCACTTAGAGTAGCTTTGTTTCCCCCTCAATCCTCCTTAATTATGAGAGCAGGGGTTCTGATCCAATCCTCTTTTTAAGAGATCTTTGTCAAGAACAGCTTTCCACATTCTTCTTTGACACTTTCGGGAAATGAAAGGAAAAATAAAACAATCAAGGTTGTAGAAATGAATGTTTTTACCTCGACATGATGCAGCTGCTGCTTGTGCCATGTGGGGTTTGTGCTTGAAGGACTAAAAAACAACAGAGAGGAGCCTTACTGAGCCGTCAGCCACTGGCTTCCTCCTCACTACTCGCCCCTCTGACACACAGTGAAGCATTAGGACAGGGGGGAGATTGATAGAGCTCGGCTGAACACTTCAAAGGCTCCCTGTGTGTCAATATGTGGGTGTAAAGTGATTGGTGAAGGGTCCAGGCTCCGATCAATACCCGTGTCTATGAATGGAACCAGATTTATCATCCATGTAATTTTACAGGCTGGAGAGGAGCACCCTGTCTCCCCCCCCCCCCCCCCCCTCGGAGAGGAGACCATCTGTCCTGCGGGGAGCTGACAGAGCACACGGGCGACACTTCAGGTTCAACTACCTCTGAGGCAAACATCCTGCTTAAAATCCTCGAATCGACGGACAATTTAGCCATCAGACACAGAGCAGGGAATGAACGTAGGAGGCACATACATTTTGTATGCAACTTTGGAGAACAAACTTTGAAATCCAACCACAACAGGGTCCTCGAACAGAAAGCACCACTTCCACGTTTGGAGGTCATTAGCAGGGCAATATCTGCCAAAACAAAATAAAGGCTCCACCCGGGCTTTTTTCCTGAAAGCTGAAGAAGTGTTGAAGAGAATCCGCTTAGGAAACAGAAAACACAGCAGAACCTGAAAGAATCGCGCTTGAGGACAAAGATGCTGCAGTGAATGTATCGTCGATGGCAACAAGCTGCTGTCCTAAATCCAATAGTAAATATTGTCAACTTGACTGGGATCATAATCAACCCTCTGCACACAGCGGGCTGGATCTGAATTGATTTGTGACTTCCAGTTAAGGGCATTTGTTTTGGTTCATTTACACCAGCAGCCGTTCACGCTGGGGTGACATAAATCAAGACTGATGTCGCCGAGGAGCGGGTGAGCTTCAACTAGAGCTGCTTTATTACTCACAAGCACGCTCGTTCACTGGGAGCCTGAATCTGCCCTGACAGGATTCATTTTTCAAGGCATCCGCTTTCATTTTGGTGAAAAAAAAAATACCCTCAACTTTTTGTGGCAGAGCGTAGATCTGAAACAATTTGAAGGCCAAAGTTGATGAGGGATTGTGGTGCCATTCAAAGTGCTGCTTAGGAATGACTGACACTCTTTTCACACGTCTTTATTCGTAGTGAAAAAATAAACCTGTTGAAGTCATTCCAGTGTAAATTACAAACACCTTTTCAGGCTGAAGTAAGTTATGTCGCTGCCAAATGAACATATGTAGCCTCTTGGACTGCAGGTACTAAAGTGTTTCCTGTTTATTCAGACAGTGAATGATCTCTGCTGTGGGTCTGTCAGAGATCCAGCTGGTGAATAATTGAGGGCATTACAGGCGTGTTATATCCGCATGATGTGGCCAACTCTTCGGCAGCACAGGCCACATGTTTTATTCAGCCGCTTCATCCAACTTTTAGCACGTTGAAAGACACAACAGGAGCGCCTATGGAAGCCACACAACTGGAGGTCTCACAGGTGGCGACAAAGAAAATCAGGGAATCACAGCTTTAGTTTCATTTTGTGTGTGTTTTTTTTCCCCTTCAGGAATCTTTCAACTCAGCCATAACTATCTGACGTTCAAGAACAAAATCAAAGAGTTCGTGTTCCCTCATGGTTTTTGCTCAAATCAGCTCAGAAAAAAAGGAACATTTTGGGATTTTTGTTACGCAAAAATATAAACACAGCTGGATCTCTTTAGCTGTGAATTTCCATCGATAAGTTACCGAAAGTTACATTTCAAATTAGAATCGTTTCAGAAATGGGTGTGATCGCTATACTGCTTACTGCAAAACTAGGAACCTCCTCGTTGAGATGAATTTTGAATGATGTCAGGCACAAAGCAGTTGCATGATAGGAACTGCAGCGAGTTGTAATTTGCCAGTCTGCTGAGCAGAGCAGAGGTTGGCTGCTGTTCCTCCTTTTTGTGTAATAAAAGCATGAATCTCGCTTGATTACACTAATGATGATGAATTGATAACTGCCGTCCTGCTCTAACAACACCGCGCCGGCATGTCAGCACTGGAAGCTGCGCGGTCTGGTCTCCCCATCAGCCACCAATCACCTACCAGATGGTACGTGTGCCCTTTTAAGAGTCCCCCGCTGCACTCCCATTGTCTCCTGCGTGACAGTTAAAGCCTCTCGTCTGGCTCATCTTCTTCCTCTGGAGACTTCGACACTCGTCACTTCTTTCCTCTGCATCCGTCAAAAGTCCTAAAACGAGAGGAAAAGAAAACAAACCCTTAAATGTAGACACACATTTAACCTGAAGTTACAAAAATGATTTCTATGCATGGATGTGTATTATTGCTTTGATCTGAACACTTTAATCTGTATATGTGTACACTGATATGAACATGACTCAGATTTGTCCCTTTGCATGAAATGCTTAATGTGTGAAAGTGACTTCAGTTTAATTCTGATAGACGTTCATCAAAATCCTCTCGTTTTTCCTCGTGTCAGCTGATGCTAAGAAAGAAAAGGGGGCATCTGATCCCACCATGGCTCGTCTTAGTTTGTGTAATCTCCTCTAAACCCGTCAGTGGACGCTACCTTGGCTCCTTCAGGTTCATATTTAACAAAACAGCAGGATGGGCGGAAAAGCGAATCCCTGATCTCAGCATAAAAAATTTTCATGCGAAAGTCTTGAGAGCGCCCGAGTTCCTGTTACAGGACGGCTCCTCGGCTGTCGTCCGTGTGGCCACAGCTCAGCACTTTCTCAGAGTCAGTTAGGTGAGATACACGGCATTCGCCGTCTGGAGCAGAGACCAACGCAACAAACTTCTGTGTGCAAATGCGAGGCGTTCAGTCGGAGCCTGTGCTGGTTCGGACTGGGGTGACGGCGTTATGGTGAGATGAACACGCGAGGCTGTCGTGTGCTCTGGCCTCTGGAGACACTCGCTGACTTAAATTCGTCATGAATCAAGCTGCCGGCGCCAGAGGCCGCATGAAAAATGACTCCAGCTGTCGCCTCCCAGAGGGAAGGAGCTGCCGCTGAACTGCGGGTGTCAGAGCAGCAGATACAACAGCTCAGCATAAATGCTTAAACAAGCATATGAATCACACAGGATTGGCATAAATCAGCGCCTGACCTCTGAGAGAGAAGCGCACCTCGGCGCCTGCCGGTGCGCGTGCCTTCTGGAGGAGAACCTCAGGACCACCGGAGACCATCCCGGACCCCGGAGCCTGGTCAGTCCTCCCACCAGCCCGAAACACGACGTCCTTCCTGCAGCTGCTGCTGCTGCTGCTGGCAGGATGTGAAGTCAGCCCGGAGATGTCTGGGAGCTGTCCGTTCCTCATACATGTTCCCCTTACTCATCATGTTTCACATGAAGGCACCTCTGCTGCCGGTTGAGAGGGTGTGAAGGTCTCAGCCAGGCGGTCGGCCCTTAAATGGAGACAGACACACCTTCCCAAAATGTCAAAAATACAGTTTCTCATCTGTAACATTCTGAACTTGTACACTTTTAGATTCATCTACACAGAGACATGAAGCTTGTTACACAAGTCATCTTTGTTTCAACTTTCAGGTCTGTTTTTCCTACAAGAACAGTCGAGTAAAGCGTTTTTGAAGTAGAGGAGAAGCTTCCTGCTGCCTCCTGGCTTCGATGTCCACAGCACTGAAGAGCTTCCCATTGGCTGCTTCTGCTTGGGGTGTTTCCGAGCGAGCGGCCCATCACAGCCCTGCATCTGTCCTTGGCACAGGACGCCTGGCCCAGCAGAGATGTACAGAAAACTGGAGAGAGGGAGGAGGGTTACTCGGAGGAAAGCGGCTAAATAATTCATCCCGTGGAGGAAAAGGAGGAGGGAGGGAGCGATGGAAGATGGAGTGTCAGGAGCAACAAAAAAAAAGAAAGAAGGAAAGACCACTCAGGAAACACAGCGTCTTTGGATTTCCTTCACACGAATCCTTGAAGTGTCCCTGTAGTTTGACGCAGCTCCGGAGCGACACTCCGACATTCAGTCTGAAGCTCCATCCCCGGCAGTGACTCCGTCTCTCCATATAATTTCTGGGTTGGATGCGCAGCTGTGCGGCGTCCTCGTAGGACGAGCCCCCGCGGAGTGACGGTGGGGCTTTAATTAAGCCGAGCTGTGGTGAAAGCACCTGAACAGAACAAACGCCGGCTGATAGCGACACCAGGACGCAAAGGCTCGGAGACGGGAGAAAAAGAACAAGGGAAACAGCCGCCGGCCCCTGGGGCAAGGCCACATCTACGGCTGCCAGCGCATCCATCACACTGGCAAGGCCACACTTCGGAGGTCACAGGTCACATAAGCGAGGCCTCCTAATACACTGGGATGTTTGTAGAATCAGCCAGGCGCCGACACTGAAATGGAGATTTGTTTGGAAGGCATCCAGCATGGTTAATATATTATATATACTGAGATTTCACCAACTGCACGTCTGACTCGGACCATATGGGAGGAACTCGGTGCCAGCTGGGCCATGTGATGAGAACCACGTCTAAAATGATCACGCTGGAAACGCGACTGTGCAGCCGTTCCACAGGAGTTTGGCCGAGATTGAATCCCTCCTTTTGACCCTGTCAAGTATCTGTTTGTTTCAGCCCTCATTGGGGGTGTCAGAGTTCACAAGATTAACTCGAGCTCTTGAATAAAAACAACCAGAGAAACCGGAGGCACCTTCTCTCTCCCTGCTCAGTCGATGCTGTCATAACATTTAGCAGAGGGAGGAACGGAGACTGACCCAGGCCGGCACAATGAATCGGTGCTGTGTGCACAAAACTAGTGGGACCATCCGCTGTCATGGCAACAGACACAAATCGATGAGGCAGTGATGGGGCCTGGACAGATAAGAAAAGCGATAACTGAGCAGAGAGGCGGCAGGTGGGTCGGGTTTTTGTGTCTCTTGATTTGATCCAAGAGGGAACAAATCGGGGGGGGGGGGGGGGGGGGGAGGGGGTGGGGGGGGTCACGCAGAGAGGCTTCCTGTAAAAACGCCCCCCAGCCGGAGCGGGCAGAGCCAAGCCTCGCAGCTGGAA
>JAUESF010000041.1:16648896-16661367 GCA_032274765.1 Malacoctenus tetranemus
GGAGGGGAGGGGGGCGGTGGCAGGGGGAGGGGGTGTCATTTGTTACACTCAGAATGAACAGGAGGGGGGAAGTTTTATCATCCGCTACGAGGGGGCACCCAGCAACCGCATCCTGCAGTGACGAGTAAAACGTGTCCTGGCTCAGTTATTTTTCAGCACAACCTGACCTGGTTTAGACTCCAAAGATGTAAGTGAAGTACAGCGAGCTGGACCACAGGAATCCTCCGTTACAGGCGTGATTTCATCCCAGCCACGGCGGTGATGAACATCCACCGCGCAGCAAACACCGGTGAACCACAACCAGAGACTGGCAGAGCACAAAAACCAAGTCCCACGCTGACATAACGTCCCACAGTTGTAATGAATCGGAGCTAAATATCTGTAATGAAGCATTTGTCACTGATTTCTGCCAACTTAGAGCCTCCGTGGTGTAATTTGAATGCCAGTGGTGATGATGGCCGGTCTCATTAAACCAACATGAATGCAACACGCCTTATCAGTGCAGCCACATGACAGACCAGGAGGTTTATCCATCAATAATTAATGAAGCAGAGAAGAAGTGGGTGCTGCCAACAGAGCGCTGATCTACTGTCAGCTCGCTGCACTCAGATCTGGGTCAAAGTAACATCAGAAAATAATGTTCTTTACCAAAAACTTCCCAACTGTCACGTTTAAGCGCTTTAAGGAGCAGCGTGAAATGTTTCATCAGACAGTCGCGGGACCGCGATTGGACTGAATACCGCAAAACCACAACATGCAACATTACACGTGGATTTCATTCCAGTAGGAATATTAGTGGTATTTAGAAAAAAAAAAAATAGAGTTTCAATTATTAATGCTCGAAAATTAGGCTGGAGCACTCTCAATGTCCAGAAGGAAAAATGGAGAAACTCAAAGTTGCAACATGTCGTTCTTAATTTGGGGTCAAACGTGTGGTTTGTGGCCCAACACTGGCTCCAGCCACAGGTTTTACAAACAACTCTTAATAAAGTCACTGTAGCAAAGCAAATTTTAGGCTTTTGTGAGAAGCTTCATTTGGTTTTTAATATTTGTGGTGAAAAAAATAGTGTGGTGAATATTAATGTATTCAGAATGTGTCGTTTTTGGTCGCAGTACAGGTGAAGATTCAGACTTGCTGTTTTATTTTGCTACCATTTCATGTGACCACCCCGTGCTAAGATTTTTCTGTGGAATTACAAGTGAGATATCAAACTGAGATCACATTTTCTCTGTGGAAATGTTGCACCCTCACACATGAGTGCAGCTTCTCATTTCTGAGACTTGACAAGCACAAGTTTTCCTGGAGAAGCAGCAGTTAGATCAGGGCCCTCAGTGATTTCTCACCACTCCCAAGTAAATCTTTAATGCGTCTGCTAACTGTGGAGCTTGGCTTTTTGGGTGCACACTTGCGTCTATGCCAGTTTGATTTTAAAAAAAGAAAAAAAAAGAAAAAGAAAAAGGAAATGCTCATCAAGTTAAAGTGAAACATTTGATCCCATAGGATAAAACTTGGCTGCAGACTCCATTTTGGACCAAAGAATAACCTCATCAATGAAAAAGATTACAGATCAAACAAAATCTTTTGTAAGTTCTGTTTCTGAGTTCTTTCAGTGAGCGTATCGACAACAAACACACGTACAGAGCACGGACACTGTGGGGAGAGATGGAGCATTGAGAGAAAGCTGGCTGATAGCAAAGTGAGTGTTCCAGCGACATTGTGATGATTAGTTTTCACACAGATGTGTGAAAAAATGAGAGGCTTAACAAGAGAACACGGGAACAGCTTCCAGCTGTGGAGACAAACATCACATATATTTCAGGAAACACTGGTTTGATGCAACATACCTACTACCACAAACATCCAAATCTCCCCGATGATCGAAGAGGGGAGTCCAAATTTAGCTCGCTGGCTGATGAAAGGCCAGAGAGGCTGTCAGGAAGGAAAAAATGGTCAGATGCCAAAATGATTTCTTTGGCTGCACCACGGCTGGAACAGCACTCACAGCCTCTCAGGAAGGAGAAGGAGAGGGGGAGAGGATGGAGTCGTAACCTTCGAGCTCTGGGAGGTGACAACTTTAGAGGAAAGCGACGACCCGAGAGACTTCAGTGGAGTTTCAAGGAGAGACGAACAAGCTTCAGAACACGCTTAGACCGGTATCCTCTGGGCACATATAAGAGGCTCTCTGATCAAAGTCTGGCAGGGTATCTGTTTCTGAGCTGTGAGGAGGGCACTCGGGAGGAGCATCACAAGAAAGGAAGCAGCGCAGCGGGGTGAAGTACAACGGCAGCCAAAACAACACAGCAGCGGGCCACAGGCGACGCAGCCACGGCTCCGCTCATCGATTCTTCCTGCTTTGTGCAGCTGCAGCTCTCAGAGCAAAAATCCAACATCTGCACAAAGTTGCATCGACAAACTTCCTCCTCACAGAAAATCAAGTTTCAGATCCAAACGCGTCACGTCCAATAACCACAATTTGTACATGACGCACACGATGCAAATATTTGGGTATTTGTGCAACACAGACACCGAGACACGTCGTATCGTGTCAGCAATCAGACTGCCTTCTACTTCTCACCTGTGCGTCCACTGAAGTCCTATCATGACCTGATGTAGCCAAGTACTACAGTAGGTTAAGGGTTTGAATGTCCTCAGCTGGGTAAAGCAGGCAACTGTCCCAACATACACAAACAGACATAAACAGCAATGAACAAAATCTATGACAGCCTCAAAATAAAGCACTTCAAGAAAATCTGATGATTATAATATGAAACAACTGTAAATGGTCCATGAACACAAATTAATTTCTTACATTTAAACACTTTAATGGAGATTGAATTAAGTAAATTAAGAGAGGAAAATCCTATTGCTAGAATATTTACTGGTAAAGACAATACAAACATTCAAGAACATACGCAACAGACTAATCCTTATCACTATGTTGGTAAAGCTGAAGGTTAAAAAATCATCCTTGAAGTTTATCTGACATCTGCATTGTGTATTTATGAGTCTTAGATTAGTGGCGGCACATCAGGGTCATCCACAAATCCCTGGGAGACCTGGCCGGTCGCAGTGATCCGAGCTGCCTCAGATCTATCCAGTGGACCCTCCCCGGCTTTCTGGTGTGTCACGATGTTGGCCAAGTCGATGGTTGTGTGTCTGCTGGGGTCAACTTCCAACCGCTCAGGAACATCTTGTTTTCTGGAGAGTGAAAACAAAAAAAAAAACAACGAAAAAAACAAATCAATAATAATGTAGCTATCAGTGCAATTTACGTCACAATCGCATGAAAACGACGTTTGTGGAGTCAGGAACAAACACGTTGCTGTTTATCTCCTTTCCTCAAGTGTATTTGCTTTATGTCATTGTAATTAACTTCTGTGCAACACGGGAGAGACACAGAGGTCAAGTTTTGAGGGGAGAACCTGGAGGAGAAAGATGAATCTGTTGTCACCAGCCGTGCTGCAGAGACATCAGAGTTTCAAGATTTAATGCATAAAAGTCAATATAGGATCTGATAAAAAAAGTGATCTATGGCACGGTGCCGGACGTGCAGTGAGCGCTCCAACTGTAAATATGACTGCGCATGTATGCAATCCTCTTTGGGTGTTATATGGCACAGAGGTCTGTATCTTATCTCTGCATGTCAAATCCAATATTTTAATATCTCAGGGGCACATATATTTTCCTCTCTGAAGGCATCTATGAATATCTGATGGGGGGTGGTGGGGTGAGGTGGGGGGGCATAGTTTAGAGAGTTTTATTTTGTATTGAAATTCTACAGTGTGTGCTCACGGCTCTGTGCTGGCTGCTTTACTGAGTTAGTCTTTGAACAGTCCTTTTTTTTTAATCCAAGTTGCTCATTGCAATTTCAACACCAACAGTTGTGTGCTATATTTTTGTTTTTGATGTCTGCTTGTGTCTCAATTATTTCTGAATTGTTGAAGGTTGTTTCTCTCCATGTGTCTTTATGTAAAAGACACCAAACAGAAGTCGTGCCTCGACTGAATATTTGAAGACGTTATTGGGTTTGTGAACTCTGGAGCTATACGATGCAAAAAAAAAAAAAACTAAACTAAAAGGAAATCGTTGCTTCGTTTTACTGTTGCTTCTTTAAATCTTTTGCTAGGTGAAGTCATGAAGCTGGTGGGCAATGAAGCTTTCAGTTGGACCTCATTTGCTCTTCTGGTTGCAAGTTATGATATTTGGTGCAATAAAAGGGTGAAGTATTAACCAAAAACAATTCATTGCAATAACAGCATGAAGGTGGTCATGTTCTTTGTCTGTTCACTTTCTGCTTTTATTAAACTTCAGGAAAGTCGTAAAACAGGTTTCAAACACATATTAGCCTAATGAACAAATATGTCATCTGCATATAATTCTGCTCTCCTCCTATAGTCCTAAAAAATGTACATATGAGGCGAGTCACTCTGCACTGTCCACAGGTGGGATTGTGTTTGTGCTTCTTTGCCCAGTGTCAGTGAGAATTGGCTCCAGCACTTTGTGGATAAATGAATCGTTGTAGAACAGGCAAGTTATTTGGAAGTGTAGGAAAGAAGGCCTGTCTTCAAAGAATGCTTCAAAAGAAGGGCCAAAAATGAGGATCAGAAAATGCAATTAACACTGTCTAAAACTAATATCCACAATACTAGCAAACTGCTCAAATACTTGCTGGAATGTGTGAGTAGAACATAAATGCACACAAATCTTAAAGACACAGTTATGAGGTTAGGGCCAATTTCTAAATCGTCTGACAGTTTAGTTTTATTATTAATCAATAAAATCTATCGTGCTCACCACTTTGTCAAAATGGGGTCTCAGAGGCAACACAAGAGGAGCACAGAGAGGCCCGAATGTCCACATCAGCACAGTGCAGCTTGTCCTTTGAGAATCGAGGCAATCTAAGTAAGAGAGGTAATCTCTGCAGCAGGTTCTTGGACATCTCGTCTCTGTCGCCCAGGCTTGGTGGACCTCCGGGAGCGCCTCGATGAGGTGTCCGAACAAACACCTCTTTATACTGGGGCACCTTCCAGATGGCTCCCCTCCTCACTCAGTCATCAAGACTTAGGACCACCAAGACGCCCAATGAACGTCCTTGCTGCTCGTGTCTGTATTAGTGACTACTTGAGTGAAAACCTGTTTGCTTGACCTCTTACATCAGGATTGAAAATGTCATTGCGGAACCACGAATGGGCTGCATTTGAATTCATTACCTCATTACACGAGTATAGTATTGGCTGCGTCGGTAATTACACCTTCTGCACTGCATCAGTCTCAGAGGCGGGGACTGCAGGCGAGAAGAAATTAATGAAATGTGCAGATTTTCCTTCAAGAGCTCGGATATTATCATTAAATCTTCCTGCACAGCAGCTGACAATAAACAGCAGCAGGATACAGGAGGAGGAGCTCCTTCATTAGTCCGTACATTCTGCCACTTGTTTATTGAGAGGGGAATAAAGCTGCCAGAGGACATATACACTGTATGGTGAGCGCTCGGGTGCCGTCTTTGTTCACTCCGCCGCAGGAAAATTACCAGCTCGGACAGAGAAGACGGGAAAGCAATTTGGACCAATTTCCTGCTGATAGAGCAGCAAGCTACTTTCTATTTATAGAGGGGGAGTTTATTAAATGTGGTCCAAACTAAGTGTTACACCAGCATGCGCGACACAAAAAGGAGACATTTTGCTTTGAGCAGCAATCACCTATTTACTGGGTTCTGGCTGCACTCGACGACACGGGGCAACTTTGTCAAGTGTTTACGCGAACGGAGTGAACAATCAGGGGCTTTCACTTTATTTGCTGTGCACAACAGGACGTTCTCACTTTGTTTTATAAGTAAACACTTTTCAGATTATTTCTCTTCATACTCACAGCAGAAAAATACAAGAGGTGAACTTCATGTGCATGGACATCAGATTTTTCCAAAGAAAAACAAAATAAATAGGTAAATAAGTTGAATTACAAAAAACAAGCTGGATTTTTGTTGTTAGCGTTTTAGCTCTTCTGTGGTTAAGACAAACCACCAGGAAATTCCTGAGGAGTTCGCTATGATTCTCCTGCAGTAGTACTCGCCAAAAACCAGCCATCAAAAGCAGCGGGTAGCAGCAGGTCTCCAAATTTATAGCTGGAATAAAAACACAGAGTTCAAACTCAACACAGGTCACTGCATGAACTGTTGAGGGTTCATGTCTGGGACATAACCAGGACTGAGCTTTTATCAGGACTGAGCTCCGACGGGGGAGCGGGGGGGCTCGCTCCGAGTTTTATAATGGGAATTTAATCAAGTTGTAGCGGCTGCTGGATGACCAACAGGTTCTGTTCGATGTCTGCAGCCGTGATTACAGATCAAACCATCGGAGATGTCACAGGTCTGATGTTAATCCCATCAGCTTGTGTCTGGATAAGAGGCAGACAGAAGCAAGGCGGAGTCGGAGAAGACTGAGGTCATGTCCTGTTCACGCGGATTTAGAGGACAAGTTGGAAGGCAAACCACTGAGCACCTCAGCACTCTGTTTTTTTCTCTACGGTGTTTTCTTTATTGAGCTCCTCGAGCAGATTTAGCCTTTGCATTCATCTTTTTCATGGTTAACTTTAACGAACAGAGTGGGAGCAGCGTGCTGCCTCAGTGCAGCGCCTGGGGAGCTGTTGGAGGTTTTAGAAGCTCACTAAATGGCTCAAAGTGGTGGCGACAATGGCGTAGACAGGGGTGGCTTTTACTTTCTCAACCACAATCTCTCTACAAGCCAGTTCAACCCACAAACTATCTTGATGTCTCTATAGTTGATCAGTGTCTCCCTCCACTTTCTCATGTTGTGCAAGTGAAGTTAAACTATCCTGAATATGAGTCCTATATTCACTCACTCCAGCTCAGTTCACTCAAACCTGAAAGAGGATAAGAAAATTATTGAGTTTCTTCTCCTTAATTTCACCAGTTCAATTCAGCAAAACTCCAGGATCCAAACCTAAATCCAATGTTTCCCTTTGCACAGCTGGCTGATTTATTATTTTCACATTGTCGGGTCGCCATAGTTCTTCCCCCACAATGAATGGAGGACATGTGATGAACTGTTTCTCAGCTCATTAGTTTCCTTAAACTCACGACACTGTAAAGGATCTAAATGAATCTTAAGTATATTAATGATGAAGAGCTGGAAGGTGATTTCAAAGATTTATGTCATCTTGGAGCTTGGTCTAAGTTTAGCACCAACAATCATCTCGGTAGCAGGTAAACGTTATTGTCAGCACCTCCTCTTCATGAGACGGATGGAGCCATTAGTGCGGGGCTTCTCCTGCTAATGCCCTCTTTGGTTGGGAGGTCCAAAGCGGCTGCCTGTAATAGGTCACCGTAGGCTAAGGCCCGCTGGTCATTACATCTCGCAGGTAATGAGGTCTGCAGACCCTCGGAGGAGGAGTGTCCACACCTTATTATCAGACCGGGAACGTGCAATAATGAGAGAGTTTGGTCCTGATAACTGCACATGGTGCAATATTGATAAAATCATCTGTTGTGAAAGTTGGCGGAGTTTGTATGGGAAGGTGAAGGAGGGGTCAGGTGAGAGGAAGAACGGGCCACATATCGTCTGGTAAACAAAGGGAAGCAAATCAGCACAGGATACTGTGGATTAACATTTGTCTAAAATTCCACATTTATTTTAAAGAGGCACAGTGGTCCAGCCCCCAGCCCCCCCACCCCCAACCACCACCAACACCCTTACTGAGTCCTGGAATCTCGTGCACCTTAAAGAAAAGCAGCACTGCAGTAACTTCACTGGACGATCCTACAGTATTCTTCTCAATGGACCTCGAACTGTGACCTTTCAAACACATCAGGAAATTATCACAGGAAGCATCACCTCTCGCCCTCAGACACTGTTTGGTATTCCATTTCATTACAGCATTTACGGTACGCCCTGGCTTCTGTCATCACGCAAATCCATTTTACACCCAGCATGGCCTTCAGATCCATTTTCATCCATGCCAGAGGCGGAGTATGGAATCTGCAGGAAAGCCTGGGGTCAAGGGTTGCTCCTAATCGTGTCCAAATGAGGCAATAACTCAGCAGCCAGCAGGGCTGTTCACCTGTCACCTTGCCGTGGAGCAGGAGCGGCTTAGCATTTTTATCGAATGTTTAATTCGAAGGGTGCGTGATTGCTCAGCGGCTCTTTACTGCGTTTGATGGGGCCAGCTGAAGGACAAGAAGCGACTCCCAGTCATAAAGTGATAATGATGATAGTGGGATGAAGAGTGCCCCCCCAGGCTAGGAGAGGAAACAGAGGCTCAGTGAAACAGGACTGAGGACTAATGTGCTCATTAAGCGGTGAAGCTGCAAACCTCAGCAAGATCGTCAGCGTGGTTCAGTCTCCAGACAGGAAGATTTAACCAATGAAAAAATGTATGCAACAGGACAAAAAAAAAATCATATGTGGTCGCATGTGGTCGGACGGGCACTTCGTAACTATGGAGGGGCTGCAAGAATCTGAGCCACAGCCAAACACCTCCATTAGACTCTGAGTGGGAAGAAAAACTCTCCGGCTGTGATGAAAGCACTGTGACGAAAATGTGAGAAATAAACCTGGTGTTTCAAGCACAAAAAATTACACTTATTATTTCCATGATCACCAGGTAACATCACTAGCTCTTGCTTGGAGTCAATGCAGTGTCAAACAGGTGTTCCCAGTCACAGCTGTCACTTGAGACTTCGCCATTAGCCAAAAGCTGCTCTAAGAGCACCCAACACTTCAAAATGTAGCCGAAAAACAAGCAGCAGCTTTCTTCAAAATGGATCGATCACCATGAGCATTATGTCAGCTTTTACTGTAAACAGTGTGACATTACACTTGTGGGATAATACAGGTCTGAGTGCATGATTGCTTTCAGGACTTCATGAATACCCTCCTGCCTGAATGAAACCAAACAAAAGCAGTGACTGAAAGAGGGTGAAAATGTATCACTTGAACATGACAATGCTGTCAGAAAGCCGTTTTTTTGACAAATAGTCCATGGGAGATTATTGAGTTACATAAGACACACCAGCTGCAGTTGTATGGTGATTTGCCTGAGGCCAAATGTGAACCCTACAATAAAAGATGTGTTGTGCTGAGTAGTTCACTGTACTTTCTTCCTGATGTGGTGTCTCAGATCTGGCCAAGGTTATCAGTGCCCTGCACACGGTCATTAAAACAGAGAGCTATCATTAACATGGCTGATAAAATGAAGCCCTGCAGAATGTTTAATATACACCAGGCATCTGTAATTAGGACGATGGGGACCAGATAAGCCAGAGGCATTCAAATAAGAGCGTATTCAACTCAAGGCCAAACAAAGACCAACATCACGGCCGATTGAGACTGACGCCCGACTCTGATAAATTCAAACAAATAGACAAAACTATGTAACTGTCTGCTGGGCACAGTTCAGCCATTAGCCGTTTTCTATAGCTTGATATTTTTGCAAACTTAATATTTTTTTTCAAACCTGTTTGTATAAAAGTACAACATTCCAACAACATAATTCAGACTATCAATTGGTCCAAAATAAAGGAAAGTCTCCCATCATACCATTTTGTTTTGGATTGGATTTTAACTCAGTATGACAAAACATCATCAAGCTGATTCTTCAGTTTTAATGTACAGGCTTATTTCTGCTAATTTGTTCTTTCTTCTTATTTTATTTTACATTAAAACATAAGAGAAATAAGTGGACATCTTTTTGAGAAGAAAATTGACATTAAACTCTTTGATAGAGTGTCTGAGGTAGTTTGTTTGATTTTCATTCCTGTCTTCACGTTGCAACTAAGTCGCTTTCATCAAACACTGAATGCGTAAGGAGAGTCTACCGTTTAGCGTCGTCCAGCGAGTTGTGACCGGGCTTGTTTCGGTATTGTGCTGATGGGCGTGGGAGGATCCTCGTCACCTTGATCTCTCCTTCAGCCTTAAACGAGACACAGAAAACACTTGTTTACTGGCGTGCACTATAAACAGCTTCCGCCCTTTGATTTCTGAACTGTTCACCGATACTCTGGTAAAGGATGCGTCAGTGGCCATATGGAGGATTAATAGAGGCAGCTCTGACTCTGCAGTGTCAGCACCGGCCTCTTTTTATCGTCGCTATAAAGACTTCTTCATTAAACCTCAAAGTGCAAACCGCCTGAATTTCTCCAACAGGAGCAAAACAACAATGAGCAAGACGTATTCCCTAAACTCATCGCATTCATCAAAGGTTTTACACAGAGAGACATGACAGGGTTTTGGCTCTTGACCTCTGGGTGAGTTGTCAACATGTATCCTTTATCCCTGATGAAGGCAAATACTACTTTTTAAGCACCGCCATCGACTGGTGTAATTTTAAGGGACGTGTGTGTGTGCACCTCCTTCAGCTGCTTCCTCATTACCGGCGTTGCCAAAGCAAGTCAATACAGCTTGACTCACTCGAACCCAAACTTGTCGAGTTCTTTTGCCAAAGGTTCCTCCTGCTGCAGTCAGGACTCACACATCTGAAGTTCCCAAAAGTTTCCCCACAGCACCTGCTTTCTCCGCTCGTGTTGTAAAGTTTACCTGCTGTCCACCTCATGTGACGCCGATGTACACCAGATTGATGTGAAGCTGTACGTACCCGGGGCATCGTCAGGACCAGGTGTCCAGTGGTTTGAGACCTCTGAGCGCTTGAGCTGTCCGGCTTCACTTCAGCGGGCAGAACCACCTGAAATATCTGCAGAGTAAATTATTCACAACTTTAATTAGTGAGATTAATGCTCTGATCTGGCACTGCTGCTGTCCCACTGCGTCAAATGACTTTAATCATTAGTGGGTCTTTTTATAGGAACACTTTCCAGAAAGGACTTAGGAGAGTGACCAAAAATAGCTCTCAATGTGAACAGTGGCAATCAATCACTAAAGTGAAATCCAATGAAAACTAGAATGAGCCATGTGGAAAGACAAATTGAGCGTAAAATTGGACTTTTTCTTCATTTTACTGTTATTTCATACTGAGGGGGAATTGGAGGGAAACCACACTCACCGGGAGGCCCAAAATGAAATGCCTAAAACTAACGCTTCCCTTTCGACTCTCCTCAAACTGAGTGTCAGTGTGTGGATGACTAACATGCTGCTCAGATGGACTCCCCGGTCAATTCCCTCGGCTCCTCTGGACGAACTAATATTTAAAGGGGGATTTTTAAAGCCTGAGTTGATATATCACTGCGTAAATCAACCCCGCCGTCTAATCGGGCTGACCCCTGGCATAAAACAACCATCCATAAATACTGTAACGGCTTGAAGCCGAGCCATGACATTCACAGGACTCTGACTACCTGCAGGGCTCCATAATAGGAGGGTGAAAACAACAGGAAAAAAAAGAAAAATTATTTGTGGCCAAACAGCTGTTCAATCAGGCTTGAAGGTTATTGAGGTCCGTTTGTGGCAGAATCATTTCTTCAGTGCTGCGGAGGGGACCCGTGGCGGAGTGGACACCTGGAGGTAAACTCTGGACGACCCGCAGGACCGAGCCTCCCTTCGCAATAAGCTGCAGCCAGACTGCAGCAGAACTCATGCAGGGCTGCAAATAAACACCTGACATGATGTAAAAAATGCTCGACTTCTGCTGACGCTGAATCTGGCAGGAAGCTCGCCTTATTACAGGTTGTAACATCCAAACAGGGACCACTCGGGGGAAAGATAGTGGCTGTTTCATCTTGGGCAGCTGCCATTTTGGAGGCCGGAAAGAAAAAAAATAATCACGGCAGGAGTTTCAAACACTCTCTCATAAATGTAACAGAACTGTCAGAGTCAGAATTGAGCGTGATGATTCAGCAGATTCGGACGGGCTTTTATTCGCTCTAAGTGCGACTCTTCATCTATCACACGTCCCACAGGTCCTGAGTCAGTGGCAGGGAGTATCTCCATGAATCTGCAGTGGCCGGTCATCACATGAATCACTCCGTCCCATCGACACATTGTGACATTAATAGAGGGACAGTAAAAGTAAGAAGGAATGAGAGGAGTAGAACTGAAGGCAGCAAGTAAAAAAAAACTCTGTCATCATGTCAGCACTGTGAATGTGCAATGACAATGAAATGTCACTGATGACTAAGCTGCGACAGTGGACGCATAAAAAGTTTGAAGTGGTAAATTAGATCGTAATGCGGTTGTATGAGGGTCAGCCTGCAGTTCCAATCAGGTGAATGGGAATGCAGCTGAGAATTGTGGTGCAGTTATCCAAACTAATGAGAAGCTGAGCTGACGTGTTCACTACTATTTGAGAGGCGTTACAGACGCATTTTGGTGTGCTGGTGTGTGAGGAGAGTTACAGCCACGTAGTCGCGAAAAAAAACATCAGCATGTGAATGAGTGAAAACCTGACAGTTATTCATCCGAGGTGCGCTGTGACTCTCTGGTGGAGCGATACTGCAACGAGGCAGCAGAAAGCAAGCCAACGTTTTGGCGTCACTTCTGATGTGCTGTCACATCGTTCATCTT